>KE504906.1:3641-20585 GCA_000441515.1 Elaeis oleifera
AAAAAAGATCTTTTCTATTAAAAATTAACATATTTTAAATATTAATTATCATTAAAAAATTAATCTACATGCAATAATTTTCTATAGATATGTTCGTTAAGCAGCGTGTAAAACTCATCATTAACTTATTTAATTATTTTTTATTATAATATTATAGAAGTTATCCTTACATCCTATTGGAACACCAATGCAGGGTCTGGGGCCTAGGGCGGTCGTCCAGTTCGACCTGTTCCAGGACCGGCCCTGAGCACCGATAAATAAAAAAAGAAGAGATTGGATAGTAATTTTAATAATCCCAGAACAATCTGGATACTAGACCTGAGGGATCGAGGAGGCATCATGGTTTCGAGGAGGTACCCAAATCTTGCCCCATCCCTGGCCTTGACAAATCTCTACAACTTTGGATAGAACTCTTAGCAGTAGATTATATATGTATGTGTTTATAGATACAGATAATTTTTATCCCATCGGGTTAGGGTGGTAGTGGTCTATTTGAGCATGCGGATGATAAACTCATAAGCTCACACATTTGGCCAGTTGGCAACCGGATAGATTGTAAGTTATGGTCCACCTACTCTTTTATTATCCTTTTACACGATATCCATCCTTTTATTACTTACATCTTTTTAGAAGAAGTTGATCCTACTATTTCTCACCTTCTCAAATATGTCTTAAGTTTGAGATTGATGGTATGGTTCTCGGAGAAAGTTGAACAAAGAGAGCTGGAGCTTTTCTTCTCCCGCGATGTCAGCGGATTTTTCAATTTTGGCCAGCTCTATATGAAAAGCCGAGAGCCTGAGATGTAATACACGTAAAAAGTAATATTAAGAAATAGCTTCACATAGGATACATTAGGGATTTTAGTGATACTTACATACTTATGGATCCAACTTAAATTTATTGGGATTTGGAATGACAATGAGGTTTTGTAGATTTATTGATACAAAACCAATAAGTACATGGATCATCTTAAATAACTCAAGTGCTTAAAATGAAACTCTAAGTATGTTTGGAATGGATTAGTCAGATACAAATTATGCTGTAGATACCCAATAATCAGTATCTAATTTCTTTTATTTTCTTTTCCTTTTCTTTTGCGAACAAAATCAACTGCAAGAGTAGTTTATTAGTTATGAGAGTAAACAAAACAGGGTCGATCCAAATCTCAATAAAGATCCAAAATAGAGAAGGGAAAATCAATATCCCATATATCAACCGTGCAAGAAAGGACTCTTTGGAGAGTCAATCAATTCGCTAGTTGGTCTTCCTATACCGATGGGACACCATGAAGGTGGTGATTTCCTGAAGCAAAGTGTACCTACCAAGAAGAATGGTGCACCATTTGATCGTATTAATGCAGCCACCTCGCTAAAACTTGAGAATGCTCTTCAAATCATAAGGTCTCAACATGTAGAGTAGCAGCAGCCGCTTATATCCTTTCCCATGCAACTCGAATTTCCACATTAGTGGTAGAGCCTTAGCTTGGTAATCTCTAAGAAACCAGCTCCCCCAAAGGATTTCGAAGGATCAAATGCTCCATCACAATTGGTAATCTCTAACGAGAAATCAACTCCACCCGTGCATTTCGAAGGATTAGACGCGCCATCAAATTAGAATTAGTTTCAAACTTCGATCCAAGAGGAATAATCCATTTCCATCATATATATATATATATATAAGGTGTAAGCGGTCCAGGCGAGGGCCAAATTTGTCACTTGAAGTAGTTTTGGGCTTGTTGTTTGACCCAAAACCTTTTTATATGTGAAGAAATTCCTTTTGCACCACGGGCGGTGTAGAAAATCCGATGTAGAGTGCACCGCTTTATGTGATTGATCTACGTAGCCACTCCTTTCCAACACAAATTTAATGTTCAAAGTTTCATTTTTCGTTTGAAATTTTGAATGATGAAATATCCTTACTCTTTGAAAAAATTATGACATCCTATAGCATATTACGACTTTCTTCGTACATGATGTCATAATATGGCTCAGAAAATTATGACATCATGTGGTATATTATGACATCTCGTGTCAAATTATGACCTTCTGCATGCAGGATGTCATGATATGGTCCAAGATATCATAATATACCATAGGATGTCAGAGTATAGAAGAAGTATTTTCGTCCAATCATTTTCTAACACGCATTTAATGCATGCAGTTTCACCTTTTCGTTTGAAAATTTTGAATGACAAAAACACTTATATCTCTTGAAAAAATTATGACATCCTGTACATATTATGACATGCTGTTGATAAAAATTATGACTTTCTGAACGCAGAATATCATAATATGAACATAAGATGTCATAATTTTTTTAAAGAATAGAGATATTTTTGTAATTCAAAATTTAAATGAAAAATAAAATTTTGAACATTAAATGTGCGTTGGAAAGCGATGGCTACGTGGATCAATCGGATAAAATGATGCACTCTATATTGGATTTTCTACACCACCCATGGTGCACCAAAAATTTCTCTTTAGATGTTTATACCACATGCATAAATCAAGTGGAACAAAGGGTATCACTAAAAAAAAGATTAAATGTAACAAGCTATATCTAAATTTCCCTCCATAATAATCAAGTAATATTCACTGTTAACCAGATGTTATTTCACTATATTGTAGTCCTTTACTTATATTATTTTTAATTTTCTATTTTAATTAAACATCTTCCTGTACATCACATCCATTTGTGAGTCAAAATGGATTGCCGTGGGCTAATATAATTTTTTTTGGATAATAAATAAATAGACTAAACAAGCATAAATACATCTAGAGAATCAATAAATAAATATTGATTCTACATGATTCTCCATATAAAAGGCCATCTAGTAGCTACATATTGGCTCTCCTTTATATATAATAAATCTAAAAAATATTGTGCACAACAATAGCCGCAATCAGAGAAAATGAAAAGATGGAAAATGATTTAAGATCAGTCGGCCGTGCCTCCGCCGATCCGTGGGTAAAAAAAAAAAACCTCCCCTCCTGCAGCTCTGTCGGTTGCCTTGCCCCATCCCGATATTTTGTCAGCCTCACCCACTACAAGAGATTTAGAAGGTTTCGAAGTAAAAAAAAAAATTTGTAGAAGGAAGCACCTGCGTGGGAGGAAGATGACGATGGAGATAAGCAGCAGACTACGGTGAGGGATTTAGAAAGATTCTAAGCAAAAAAAATTGAGATCTGTAGGAAGGAAAGTACCCGTGGGAGAGATAGAGAAGATTCGAGAGGGTTCGAAATGATTCGATAGAAAAAAAATAAAAAAATAAAAAATATATATAGTTCCCTCGTATCTGATGTATGTGCACAGTCAGTCCCGACTTGTTACACATGGCACGCAGGGATAGTGCGAGATGCGCTTTAATATTTAGGGTAGATGTGAAGGCTGGTTCATAAGTTGCAAAACAAAACAAAACAAAATCAGAGAGGGGTGTTATGGTCTTTTCGCCATCATCACCTTTTTCGAACGGCTATTTTTTCCCTCCTCGGTCCCTTTGTTAGTCCATACTCGCAACCCTTCGCAGTCCCAAGCCCTTCGGGGAGAACCCACCCATTTCTGCCGTTAACGCCCTAAATCCCAATAACCTTTCGATCCGGACTTCCCTTCGGTCGGCCCCCTATTCTCGATCTCCAAAGCCCCGACGCCGTCTTCTACGATCCAGCTTTCTCTCCCATTCGATCTTGGAAACCCCATTCTCTAACCCTAAACCCTAATTCTCTGCAAAAATCCAGGTTTGCTTCCCTGATCTCTGTCATCCTCTTCTATTTGTTTGTATTAGTTTAAATCAGCATTCTTGCTTTAAGATAAACAAGTTATCTATAATCTGAACCTGTTTCTCACTACTTGTTAGCTCTTTTGTAAGCTCTGTGATGCTGAGGAAGTGTTCATTATTTTTAAAAAATTATTACGGAAAGTTTCTAATATCACTTCCGGGGAATTAAGCTTGACACTGGATCTTTGGTTGGATGCTTAATTCATGGATCAATGTGATTGGAATTCCTGTTGCTTTTCCTTTCTTTTTTTTTGGGCATTTTATGTCAATGTTATGATGCACGTTACATGATTTCACCGCTTGATTTATGGGTGATGCACGGGTGGTAAGCTTCAATTTTTACATGCTTGTTCTTTTGTGATGCCTAGTCTTTTGGTTTTTTAAGCTATCGCCAGACATAGGTCACCGGACTTCTATTGTGAGGTGGATGCAACCCTATAGCCGTGTGTCTTCAGAATTAAGAGAAGTTTAGATCCTTCTGAGAGAAGATCTACATAATTTCTAATATTACAATTTTAAGAATTTACAGGACTTACTGAAGAAAATTGGAATGAAACGAGGCATGATAGGAAGGAAGAGAGCGATGGATAGTGACAAGGGTGCTGTGTTGTATATCATTTATGTGATCATCTATATAGATATCTGCATATGGCTCATGCCTATGTTACAAGAAAACATATTTATGGTTGTTATCATTAAAACATAGTTTATGAGTAGAAACATATTTAGTTGTTACAAAGAAAAGTTATTTGAAAGGAAATGAAACAAGGAATATGAGCCTGCAGGCTGCTCTACATTTCTTAAACATATGTGTTTTTCATCTACTTGCAATTTGCTCTATCTCTGTGTTCTCTAATTAATCTTTAAAAGTTTAGACTGCTTTATGCACAGAATTTGTGTGTGTGGAATTGCTCCCAGATTTCACTTTCACAACTATCTGGATAACCTTTTCACCGACCTCCCTTCTGATTATTTTGAGCTTAACTTTTAGCAAACGCTTTTGCTTTCAAGTTTCGCAGCTTATGGAGGATGAAAAATGCGAGAAGCAAACTCCTACTCAATTCAGGTGTAAACAGATAATTCCTGGAGTAAGCTCAAATGAGTCAAGTTCTGCAGCTTTACAGATTGTGAATACTGACAAGAAGGAAGATCATGTCAGTATCTTTGCATCTCCAACACCTGAGAAACCTGAGAGGAATAGCAAGTCAGAAGTCATTACTTCTTTGTTAGGAAAATCTTGTTGGGAGTTTCCAGGATGAAGATGTCGTTGGTCAATCAGCCGTCAGTCATGAAACACTCACTTGATCAGTGATGAAGATTTATCAGTTTCAAATTTCTCTGAACAAAGCAGTCATGTGCTCAGCACATCGCTCAAAGATAAAGCAGTTGAACTTCCAGAGAAGTGCGCTGCATAATTTTGCATCCCTTTATTTTATGTTCCATATCACTAAAATCACTTTTTATTTCTTTTCTGGCAGATATAAGCCTTTGGTCGACCTTTTTAATCGAATGGAGAGTTCTATAAGGTTGCTTCACCTACGGAAGAAACTACCAACTTTCCAGAACATTCGGACTCAGGTGGAAGTATTAACAAAAAGGTATATACACCTAGCATGATGCTATAATTATTAAGGGAAAAGTTTCAACCTTGAAATTGTTCTTGTTTTCCAGGAAATTCTTATGCAGCCATCTTGCACAAATGAAATATGTGTTTTCTGAAGCCATTCAGATAGAGAAGATACTAATGCATGATGAGAAAAGTTTATGCATGAATCCAGATCTGAAGATTTCTCTGTTATTGGATGTTGTAGAATGTACACATCCTGAACAGTCCATGTCGATGGCTTTATGCCAAGCTTTTCATGAAAGACTGGTAGATTTCTTCAATAAACATACTGAGGTACCACCTTTCTGTTCTTGCTTCCACGTATTTCCTTTTTCCTTGGAATGAAAATATGGAATTTGATACTTATTTCCACATGGTGTGTAAAATATATGATTTCATTCTCAACTATGAACCATGGCCTGAACTTTGCCAATTGTCATGTAAAGGTGGATCTACCTTGCTTTTTTTTTTCTGATGAAAATGGAAATATTGGACTATATAATTGGATTGTTTTGGTGATGTATAATGAAAGATAATCACTAAAATTAGAGCAATGGCAATTTATTTTCTGGATCTTATTTAATTGAAAGAAGAATGGCCTAACTGTATAGCAGATAAGATATGGTGGATACTTTTGCTAGCATCAAAGTCTTACAAGGGAGTGGTGCCATTTCCTATAGCAAGAAACATTGCCAAGGTATGAGTCCAGAAATGAAAAGAAGAAATCAAATCTTAGAGTACCATATATGTGGAAAATAATGTCCATACTTCATAGTTAGAAATTGATGTGCTTTAAGATTATAAAAATGTCAAGTCAATTTTATCTTGTAATTTGAAAGCAAACTTCTTTTTTTTTAATTCGAGACTAAACTGAAAATGCACCCTGCGAGCTCTTACCAATGATTCTTATGTAATTTTAACAGGATTTTTTTTTCTTTTTCCTTTCCCCATAGATTTTTTCCCTCAAATATCTACTGCTCATTGGGAGAGTTTTTGTGCTACTGTTTAGTTTGTAAAATTGTGATGTTTTAGCATGTTTACAGATTTTTATTGAGTAGACTTTCTGTAGACACTAGTTAATTGTTGATGTTAAGTTGCCATATATGCATGTTGCTGTTAGTTGATCAGACTATACTGAAACAAAAATTAATTTTGAACGAGAACTATGGCAAAGGATAATTTAGATTAACAATTTTAATTAGATGATTCATGTTTCTAATTCTCTTTTGTAATAATCAAGACAGTAGATCATCTATTAATTACTATAGTTTATTGTAGTTTGATCTTCAAACTCGATAGAAACCTACTGCTCCAAGTTAATGTGAATTTGTTATCACCAAAGTGAAGTAGAATGATAATTTCCCTTCTAATTAGTTGAACTTGTTAATAATTATGTTATAGTTTATTTGATGTGCTTGCTACTTTGTTATCACATGTGGAAGTGGGTGGTCATTTGATGTTTAGTGAGGGTGGTAATCGTCTCTAAGTATAGCTATATGATTATTCTTAGAGTGACATCGTACTAACGTTAGAGCTTTTCTAATTTGTAAAATATGGGATAATCTTGTGTCTGTTTGCAACCTCCATCAAATATTTTATCAGACTACCAGATAATCTGGTGTCCTATTATTGGCTTTGACAACCTTCTCACTGATGTTAGTGAAAATACAACCAAGAGTAGTTTATTGGACTCTGGTGAAACCATAAAACTTGCTTGCCTCGATGGTTTTCCACTTGCATTTTTGATGATTGAATCAATGTTGAAATCAGGAGAATCAAATTTTTGATATCTTTGGTAGATTATGTTTGAATACATTATTTTCTTGATTTGGGATATCTACATCATCATTTAGAACAGGTTGAAATGTGTATGGTTATCCTTGGAGATTGAAGGGCTTCTGGACATATTAGGGTTTGATTGTTGGTTAAAACAATTGGACAACTCCTCAGTAGCTTAATTGATCTAGATTGATCCTATAGTCAACAATCAAAGGACTCCCTTTTTTAGTGGCATACTCATGATGCTTTAAGTTGCCATTACTTATAAGGTTTAAGAACTTGAATCTAAGCATACTTGAACATAGATTAGGATATTTTCATTTGTTTTGTAAATACAAAGGTGTCAGAAATATTAATAAAAGGATGATATAAAATAAATAAAGCAGCATTACATTTGTGGAGCCATTCTTTTGTTGTAGTAGCACTTGCCTACATCATTGCTATTGAATATGCTTTACATTGGCAACATATGTGATTGTAATGGAGAATATTGGAAGCACAGATACTTCAAATCACATGTCTGCCCATATCGTATCTGTATCAGATACTAATACTGGTCAGATACTTCTTAGATGCGTGTCTTGATACTTTTCAAAATTTAAAGAGCACTTTGGATACTTTCAGGATACACTCAGACACTTATCCCATACCTCAAAAAATGAGGAGGAACAATTTTATAGTGTTTTGGTGTTAATATTAAAATATAGAATATGGATTGTGGTCAGTGGAATAATTACCACTTATGAGCTCATAAAGTTAATGCTATCATATAAGATTTGGATTATGCTATTTTATGACCTACTATGCTTTATTGGTGCTTTTTGATGTACAACTCATGTATCTGTGTATGTACATTTGCATCTATATATGCCAGATAGATACGTGCATACACGTACATGCATGCATGCTCACATATTTTTGTGTATATACATCTATATAATATATACCTCTTGGTGCATCTTCTGCCATACTGTATCCTACTTTTTTAAGATTTGCCATATCGATTATCCATGGTGCAAAATCTGTATCCCATATCTGTTTCCATGCTTCATGGTTGAGAATTGAGCCTCACAATTATGTGTAGAAACACAGAATTATAGATAGATGTGGGAGCAAGGATTAAGTGTTACCATCATATATTAGATCTTGTTTCATTTTATATGTTTTTGATTAATGCGCATGCAAAATTTGTTCAAAACAGGTGAAATCCGGTCATCTTAACATGTTATCCTGTTCTGATTAGTAGGCTATAGAACCCGCATATTTTGTGTGCGGTGTTTAGTTTTGGCCAAATTTCAGCTTAAATGTTGTTTAATATAAATATATATTTGCTTTAGCTTCTAATCTTGTTATGGCCAACTTAAGCATTCTGTAACTTCTGATAGTGGATATCAAGCATGTTAATGCAAGTTTTAATCATGTATAGCCCATTATAATGCATGCATCCTCATTTTTAAGGAAGCAATTATGTGGGCCAGATTAATGTGGTGTATCTTAACTTAAAAGAAATAGGAAAGAGCACCTTTCATATGCACATATGACAGATGCAAAGAAGGTTGAGTGTAAAGTACCTTAAAAGCGCAGTACGTGAGCACATTCTATGCTATATTTTGTCCTAAGCTACATCAATTCATTAAGAAATTCAGATCCTGAAGTCTAATAGTCAGAGGTAGTTGCACTACAAACATTTTTTGGCAATTGCATGCTAATTTATACGTCTCTGAGTGTGTGCCTGCACACACAGACGCATACATGTAGAGGTAGACGCGGCTCCAGTTGAGTAAATTAGAAGCTAGATCCAGTTAGATGAAATCAAGAAAGCCGGGGTTGGGGGGGGTTAATGTGATTTACTTAAACTGCTTACAACTAAAATCATGTATTTTCGAGTTCCCCTGCCTATCAAGTGGTGATAAATTGTTCCAGCAAATATAGGCATGAACATGCATACAAGCCTTGTTACATTATATTTTTTTTCACAGAAATGGTTGTTGCATGAAGCAAACTCAGTGTGACTTCCAATGAATAAAATACTAAAATGAGCAAATAAATTGGTATCAAGTCATAATTGGATGGATGTACAAGAGGACACTGTGGGATGTACTACTTCTCTGCTCAAATTTGGTTTTTAGTCAAGCTAACTGTGAAGTCTTTTCTTCTAGGATTCATGAAATTGATTTTCTTCTGCCAAAAGCTGAAAAATTTTATACTAAAAGTTGTGTATAGGATATTGAATTCCAAATGTAAACAGTATTCTGCAGCAGTGTCATCTGGGGTGCGTGATTGGATTTTTTTCTGTGTGATTTCCATGAGTAAATTCGAATTCATTGTTTCCAGTATTTTGCATTCTGAAATGGGTAATGTGATTGTGGCTTTTTATTTACAATGCACATAATTGATAAGGCTGCAAAATCAGCCTCTGCATTTCTGCACTTGGGATGTTCATTCTACTAACGTGTGATATCCCTAGAAAGTTCTTATTATATATTTTGGTTCTGGTGAGAACAGGGTACTGACATCCCAGAAGCCATGCTACCAGAGCCATTCAATCTTACAAACCCAGTTTACTTCTTAAAAGGTTGCCTGATGAATCATCCAGTGAATTACCACGAACAACTTTTGTTGACCTTGAGTCATTATCAAGTGCTTCTCATTTCCTTCATCTTTTCAACGGCAGTTTTCCCAGAAAGTTATTATGCCAGAAACACAAACAAGTCAACTACTTTCTGCCACAGCATCAATGGAATCTATGATCAGTGACGATAAAGCGAAGGGAAACAGGGAGAGTCCTCAGAAACAAGATAGATCTTCTTCTGTTTTAACTCACAAGGCTTCTGTGGAAGTGATCTCAACTCCAAATCGCTATCTGGTTTCTCATCATTCTGAGAGCACTCCTGCAAAAGGTAACTCAAGCTTACATGATGTGATGACAGAAACTCCAGCACAGCAGACGCCTAAAAGACCAATGCCCACTCCACATGACAAGATGGTTATTGAGAATGAAAACACAGCTGCTGAATTTAGGTTCACCAGTTCAGCTCGCAGGTCATTGATCTACTCACCTTCAAAAACTGAAGGAAGTATGATAGCTCCAGTTGTCTTTATGGCTGAAAGGAACAAAGCCATCCAATATTCTTCCCATCAAGCTGGAAGAGAAATTAGTGGATCTCTCGTCAACCCATGTGTGGTATGTATTTTTAAGCCAATTACTTATATATTTCAGTGCACAAGATTGAATTGCAAATGACCTCCTGTGGTACATGATGAAAGTATGGCCAGTGGTTGTGATGATGCTTTTGTTTCTGCTGTAAAATTTTGTGAGATCAAAGATGACTTGATTTCCTTGAGTTCTCTTGTAATTTTGACATAATTATGTTACTAATTTCAACTAATTGCTCAATATCCTAATAATTGGTATTTATTTAACTTTAAAACTTGTCATGTAGCTTATAAATTTCAGTAAGAAGCTGGAAACTTCATGTGTAGAAGAATAAAGTAAAAGAAAATATAAGAAGTATAAACTATAGATACCTATTTTCTTGTATCAAATTTTCTCTGAACTGCTTCCAGCTGGAAGCTTTATCAGTCAGGAATTTGCACTATGCCTCTCGTAATGTTTGATTTTTGCAACATATGTCCCTTATAAAGACTTAATAATGTAGATTCTATTGTCAAACTGTCACTGATTTCTGTAATTGCAAGAAGCTTTTTCTTGATTGACCTTTTCTTCCACCTCTGTTTCTCTTATATTTAATTGAAATGAAGTCTTCTAATTTTGATGCATTCAAAAGTCATCCAAAACTGTGGCAGATGGCATACCATTATGGCTAATAACAGCAAGATGTCAGATCAAGTGTGCGATGGGTAGTGTTTAAAAGGATTGGGAAGTATACATGGGTTGGATTCGGTGTTTTGATTCAGATTTTGGCATCTTATATTCAGTGCTCAGATGACTATTTTCATTCAACTAAAATTCTGCTTTTACCTATTTTGTTTACTATTTTGTACTTTTTCATGAACTTGTTTCAGCATCATTTCAGTCAGTTTAAGCTTATAAATCTCTAACTGGAATCTTGTCACCGGAAGGATTCTTTGTTATTCTATCTCATGAGACATTGAAGTAGTGTTCCATATGGTCAGAGAAAGTATATAAAAGTTTAGGTATTGCATATCATGCCCACACGGGTCAATGGTAGAATAGGCAATTTCTGTAGCATTTTGCAGATAATTAGCACACATGGGCATGGCATCTGTGATTGAATGTTGAAAGTATTTATCAATACCATTTTGACACTTGACATGGGACCGCAGGATTTATAAACAAACCTATCACTGAAGTTTAACAGACATGCATAGATAAATTAATAAACCATTTGTTTTTTTATAGACAAGACTATATTGATTAGCTTTGTATCATAATAGACATCTTATTCCTCTCTTCAGAAGTTCAGATACATATTGATTTTTATAATAAATTGCATGATGAATTTTCAGACATGAACTGCTATATCTGATAACATCATTAAAAGGATATAAACATATATTTGCTTTTCCAGATCAAATTCACAAGTTCTTTGAGAGAAATTTGGCCAGATTCAGAATTTGCAAAAATGCCAAAATTTGCCAAAAGTTTGGAAATAACCTGGGTGAGTAAAAAATAGAAAAATAACAAATAATGAATGTAACATTATTGGAATAGTATGTATTATATGCATGAAGAAGAGCTTCTGATAGGCAACAACAATAAATAATAGCAGAAAGAAATATCATTTAATAAGTCATGAATAAACCCTTGAGTAATTTGTAGACGACTAATTCTTAGTTGCTTTTATTTATGGATAATAGTTCAGATAATCATTTGGCTGAGAAAAAATTGAAAGAGAATCAAGAGTTTTTACAATAAATTGGAGGATATTATTTCCATGCTCCAGACAGCAATTAATAAGAAGTAAATTCTATTAAATGTACAATCGAAGAAGTTGGCAGATGGGCAATGTCTCTTTTATTGATCCGTAACTTTACATATGACTTTGTCTAATGCTTTAATGGGAAAAGCATTATTGACTTGTTTAGTTTGATAAATACTTATTCATAATATCATAAAATATGCAGGTTCATGCTATTTTGGTGAGGCACCAGGGTTTTAGACTAGGTTTTGAAACTTTATTACCTTTATATGCATGCAGTAGTTTCATTTGTCTTAATCTTTTATCAAGTGGGCTCTAATATATAACTAGAACCTGTTATCTGGTTGCTACCTTTATTTATGGCATGAATCATGTTCTTAAATTCAAATTTTGGTTCATTATGATTATTTGATGACTAAAAAATCACGTCTTCAAGAATTTTAGGTGGCTGTAGTTTTTTTGGGTTACTTTTAACTCTTAATGATGCTATATTTTCTAACTATTACTAAAATGTGAGTAAGTGCGTAACATTTGGCACAAATTTTGATAATAGGTTCATTGTTACTGAATATTTGATAAAAGATTTTTATTTTGTTACATAAACTGAATTTCATATATTTAGGATCTGTGATAAGATTATCTTTTCCATAGGAACATGTGCTAATAAAGGGCCTTTTGTTTCTCAGTTCCTTCTCTTTCCTTATTAGCTCTCTTGCATTTTAATTTTGAATATTCAATTTCTGCCAAAGGCACTTTGAAAGCATCAAGTCCCTGTACTTGTTATTTTGTAATTACTAGAAAGTATTATTTAGGTTCTTTGGTCCTGCATATGTATGCAAAATCTATCTAGTGCATAACCAATGTAATAAACACTCCCGCACAGGTTCTCACACTAGGCATCGGAAAGTGTCCTGGTGGGTGGAAGAGGGGTTGTGTTAAATGGCATAGGTTCGACTGCAGCATATACAAATTTTCTGTTTGAGCACCTGTGCCAATGCGTTTAGTCCCATGTCAATTATGCATTAGTAGATCTTGGGTACTTATACAAGGATAAGGATAAGGAACCTAAATAATACTTTCTAATTAGCCTTTTGGATTAGATGTTGGTTATTATAAATGGTATTAAAGCCGACCTAGTTTGTGGCCCATACGGACTAGGGGATACTGCAATACAAGCCTTTTCGGGACGATGGGCTGATTGTGGTGTTTATGATTGGATTTAGATCCTTGGCCTAGCAAAGATGGCAGAGCTTAAATGGGGGGAGTGTGTGAGGACTCATATGGGTGTGCATTTAGTCCCGCATTGGTTATGCACTAGATAGATATTGGGTACATATATAAAGCTAATGAATCTAAATAATATCTTCTCATTGGACTTTTTAGATGAGGTCCTCAGTCGTTACAAATGTAGTTTTTCATCTTTGACATAATGAACTAATTCTCTATATATCCACAGGTACATGATGTTGTGCCTGGCACTATTGAAGATCATGAGGTGGATCAAATGGGACGAAGGAAGCGTCAAGAAACGCTAGCTTGTTTGCCTGATATATTTGACACGATCTGTATCATTTCTCGATCCACTGACTGTTCTTTAATCACGAAACAGGAGCTTGTGCACAAGATACTCTCTAATAATTTAGAGATTGAGGAGACAAGTAAATTTACTCGCAATTCATCTACAACAAATTATTGTATTTATATTAAGATTTTTTTCCTGTGTGGTGATAATTTCCATTTGATGTGGCAGGAGAAGTGGAAGAGCAGTTGGAATTATTAGAAGAGTTGGTTCCAGATTGGATTTGTAAGAAGGCTGTATCTAGTGGGATTTACTTTATTGGCAAGTATCCATAACTTCAGTAGAGCAAGAACTTTATTCCTAGGATCCAGTTATTGTATTCCTAAGCCATCTAAACTCCAGTTCTGTCAATTTATATATGACTAGAAATACTTTCTTGCTGCATAATTCAGTACCTGAATTTTCTCAGCATGATGGTATAAATGGACATAGAGAACTTGACAAATGTTCTGTAAAGAGCAATGGAAAGAACAGTGCCTCCGGAACAATGTTTTCACTGATGGCGCTGAAACATGTTTTAATTCTCAAGTTTGTTATCTTATGGTCTTTCATAGTTTGTAGAGCTTCTGCTCATTACAAAGCCCAAGTTGCTTTGTGCCATTGACTTGCACGGTGGTCATCAATTTCATTATGAGAACTTACGAGAAGTACATTGTCAGCCAATTCTTTTTCCATACCCAGCTAGTTCTACTCCATTGTTTTAGCAGTTTTAACAATGATAGTACAAACTAGATCAATATGATTGGAACCATTCTTGTTTACATTGTCTCTGCTAAATATTCTTCCACAGAAGTTATTCGCTTAATGGAAACCTATTTTCTGTTCACTGTGGTTGAAACCATCTTTGGTGTCTTTTGCAGTATTAAACAAACATCTGATCCAAAATCAGTCCGTGCAAGGCTAATTGAAGCTGTGTGAGATTATTTGACACAGACATGGTATTTAGCTTTATACGGTGATTCATCAAACCATCAGATATTGACGGAAAGACTTCTGTTTGTATTAATTTTTCGGCTGTTAATCTGCTGAATTATTAGTATGTCATTCATACTTCCAAGCTCTTTCTGAATGAGCATTTTTTTAGTGGATGATAGTTTAAATCTTAAGTGGTAATGAGTAAATGAAGAAAAGACATGTCTTTCTCTGTGGTTTATACCATTATGGAAGTTGTATTCTGATGCCAATTTTATGTTCTTTTGATGCTTGCTGATTTAGATCATTGTGGAAGTAGTTGATATGGTTGTGGCTTGTCTTGGACTGATGTTATGCATGAGCTATTGAACATAATCAATTGTTTAGTTCAAGGTTCATTAAAACTAACGAACATTGTCTGTTATTTTGAGGACAGGAACATAGACTTATGGTGTCTTGAAAAATTAACATGTTATCCAATCTAGCATAAGCATTGACTTAATAATTCTGTAAACCATTTTTGACTCAAGTTAGTCATAAGATACTTGTTTATTATTGGGTAATATCTTCTATTATATTGCAAACACCCTGCCGCCTAGCAAGAACTCCTGCGTCCACTCTCGTCTGCTAAATAACTTATTGTTCAGTTCATGTCAGTAAAAAGAGAAATAATACCACATAAGTGGGAGTGCAGTTTTCAAACTCAACTCATCAGAGAGGGAAAACTAAGACAAACAAACAAGAGAAGAAAAGGAAATAAAGGAAAGAGCAAGGAAAGCAGCTTAGCTGCTTAATCACTTGCACAACTGAGATATATGGGGAGCCTAACATGGAGGTTGGCTCCTGTAGAATGTGTAATCTGTCGAATTTTTTTCCTTTCATCGATGTCTTCAAATCTACATCAGGGCATCATTAGTTTTAATCAAATTCTCTAGAGAACATTGAAGAAGATAGGTGAAACTTTTTATTGACTTTTCATGAACTTCTATATGGGTATGACATCAACTGCATGAGTACAAAGATTTATGTTATTCAAATATGAATATCATAGTCAAGTTTATGGGTGGTAACGGTTGGAATTTTTGGTTTGGATCCTGCCGTAACCACATTAAATAACAGAACATTTCCCGTATCTGGTTTTCTAATGTTATCCCTGTACCTGATGGTGGATTAATTTGATATCGGTAGTCAGATTGTGTTTGCGTGATTTTATGCTGTTTTCACATGGTGTTTTTATGAACCTAATGAAGTTATAGTTATATCTTTCAGAATAATCAGAATATTTCGACAATCTTTAGTTGTCGGTTTGGTGTTCTAGCAACGATGGAACGAACTCTTTTGCTCCCTTAGGTCTGCCGGCCGGCACATGGCCAGCTCAACCAGCCATCCTTCCAATCTTGAAGAAAGAATATTCCTTGAATTCAGAGCATGTATAAGCAGAGCCAGGGAGTAAATAATGTTTGTTATATTATTGGCTATGTAAGGGTATACGGAGCTTTGGACTATACTAAAAGGTTGATTGGTTGGTGATTGAAATTAGAATCGCAATTGTCATATTCTTCGAAATATTTGGTTCGTGAGCAAAATCGGAATTGAAATCGAAATAGAGATTTGATTCCTTAGGAGAGTCGGGAGTCGGGATTGATTTTTAGGGGAATTGGGTATCCGTTTCAGAATCGGAATCAGATTTGCTCAATCAAACGATTGAAATAAGAGTCGTCCAGACCTCAAATCCTTTTGACCAAACACCTCCTAAGTTTATTGCATAGCGGATAAATTTCATAGCGGATAAATTTCAGGTAGCACTTTAGGTGCTTCAAGTCCAAGAGGTGGACTTGTGTTGGGTGGAGACATAAAGAGGGCTAAAATTTGGATAGGTTGGGTCAAGTTTCTACAAAGCTTGGACCTGGGCTGGAAACAATATTTGGGCCCAACCTGAAATTTTTTTTTTTCCAAAATTTTGGGCGAGATCTATCCAAACCCGCACACTTTCTTGGCTTGAAACCTGATTGGGCTCGTTTGGATCTAGGCCAAAGGTTCTTTAATGCAAAATCAGATAGAGATAAAGAGAGAGCATGGGAGAGAACGAGAGAGGAGAGATTGGGAGGGAGAGAGGAGATCACGAGGATTATGAGGGAAAATGAGCAAATAGATATTGAGCGAGAGAGCCCATCAAGAGAAAGATTAGGAGGGACAACAAGTGGATAGGCATTGAGAGGGAGAGAGAGGAGGTCAAAAGAGATTGGGAGGAGAGGGAGAGAGTGGAGAGAGATTGCGAGAGTTTGAGAGAGAGATTGAGAGGGAGAGAGTTCCAGGAGAAGATAGGGAGGGGGGGGGGGGGGGGAGGTGGAAGGAGGAGGGTAAGGAGAGAGAGAGAGGAGGAAGGAAA
>KE504906.1:44485-59184 GCA_000441515.1 Elaeis oleifera
ATATATATATATATAATCTTATAAAATACTTATTAACAGTTTAGTATTGAAATAACTGAAATATCATTCATAGATAAATATATAAAATAAATATATTAAGAATATATATAAATAATATTTTATAGATATATATTAATTTTGAAATAATATTTATATAAATCTTAATATTTTAAACGATATAGATGTAAAAAAATATTTTCTTATCCTATTTAAGAATTTTTTATCAAATAATATTTTTTAAATAATTTATCAAATAATATTCTTTCAAAATATTTATCAAAATACTATCCGAGGTAAAATCGTCCTATGATAGGACGAGTTTTATTTAACTTAGCACGTCCAATATCAGATTTGACGGACGTATTGGACAATAAAATCACTTTATGATAGGACGACTTATAGAATCATCTTTTTATAGAACGACTTAACGTGATTTAGCTAAAAAAAAAAAACCAACCTCCTTCCCCGACGAGAGAACCCCCAAGTCTCCGACGGCCCTCCCTCCTCTTCTTGGCCCACCCCCCTCTTCCTTCTTCTCTCCGATGCGAGAACCCTCCTCGGTCCCTAGCAGCCCTCTCTCTTCTAAGAAATTTTAAAACATTTACCAAAACTCAACTGATCGGGAAGAGTTCTCGTACCGAAGAAGAAGAGGGAGGGGGGGCAGGCCGAGAGGAGGATGGAGGGCCGTTGGGGAACGGGGTTCTCACGTCGGAGAAGAAGAAGATTGGGATTTTTTTTTGACTAAGTTATGTTAAGTCGCTTTATGAGAGGGTGACTCATATCTTAAGGTGACACCTTATCATAAGGTGATTTTGTTGTCCAATGCGTCCATCCAATCTGATGTTGGACATACTGAGTCAGTATAGAAAGTCATCTTATTATAGAACGATTTTGCCTTTGACAATATTTTGATAAATATTTTGAAATAATATTATTTGATAATTATTTAAAATAATATTATTTGATAAAAAATCTTTTATTATGCTACTACGACAGGTTAGTGAAGTTTTTTTTATCATGCTAAGAAACTAGATTAGTTAAACCATAATTATGCTATTATACCATTTTATGTCCCATGTTGTAAGGTGTTAACCAACACTTTTCTTACTTCATAGTGCTAAAAACGCAATTGCAATGATTGTTTAGAGAGCAATACTTATTGCCAGTAGTTTGATTCAAGATTATCACCCCAGCGCAAGCCTTGGTTGTGATCTGGTTTAGTGTCGAGGCATATCTAACCATTTAGTTGGTCCTCCACATAATTTGATGTGTTGCGCAAAACTAAACCTCCTTTTGCATCCAATTATACTTGTTTTGTATGGAAACAAAATGTTAAACACCATTTGGACGGGGTATGTCAATTTTATCCATGTTAAACCCTGCATGGTCACAAGTGTGACTTTCCTGAACAATCCAGACAAGGTAATGATTTGGAATTAGGAAAAAAATCCGGCAAAGTTGTCCAATGTTTATAATGAGTTTGGATTTTTTTTTTGGTAGGATATAATGAGTTTGGATTACCAAAATCAGAAATAAAATAGTATGAGTAAAAATGTATAAGCTTTATATGACATTAATACTTGTTTATTTACAAATAAGTATACGAGAGGTAATAATAATAAATGGCAGTAAGAAAAGACCATCACATCCAGCAACAATATTTGATATCATTGGTTTGAAATACGCAACGATTTCTTAAATTGGTCATAAAACATGAATAAATCATAAATTTATGACGTGGGTGATATCTGATGGCTATTGAAATAGTCAGTATGGGTGGTCTGGGGAAGAGTAAGGATATACTGCGCAAAACATATTTTGTGACAGCAAGATAAAAGATAAATTTAAAAAAAATATATATCTATTCCTATTGAGGTAGATCTCCGTCGTTTTGGCTGACTATCAAGCTTTTTTGACTTTGAACTGATTATAGGAGCTATACCGACTAAATTATTGTCGTTCAACTCGATTTGGATTGACGAGCCCTGTCTGACAGGCTCGATATTGGCCATCATCATAGACACCCAACCGATTAAGGACAGCTCACCCCTGATCGGCATCAAGCTGACTAGAGTTAACATGCCACCAACGACTATTTGCACTCAGCGGCGCTCGACCTGTAACCGACTTCATAATCGGCTCATGACCGACTATGCCATTGGATAGTGGGACACCTTGACGATTTCATTTTTGCCGACTATGACAACGCGGACCTTAACTGACTAAGCTGAGGACCAAACATGGCCACCACGTCATCCTGACAGGCCACATTAGGGGCATGTCACTCAGATGCCATACTTTGACTGGCTAGCTGTGCGCCGTGATGGAATGCCACGAATTCATTTAATGTACCCACATGGTTATTTATTATACCCTACGTGTGGTAGCATCCGCTGCCTTCTCCATGACGAATAGAAGGCACACTCGCCATTAGCATTTAAAGATGCTCATGTGGCACCATGAGGCACCATATGACAGGACATGATTGATAAGATCATCTGTCCTCTCATCATTCATTTTGCTCCATCTATAATAAAGATAAACGGAGACCCCTTTAGGTATGCACTCACACACTGTTTTGCAACCCAAAAACTCTGTTGTTCTTATCTCTCAAGCCACTTCACCGACTTAAGCGTTGGAAGATTCTCACCGGAGCCACCTCCAACGAGACTTATTTTGCAGGCCTTCTTCTCCGACGCTGAGCGGATCCCAGCACCACTCTTCTCTGATCAACCTCACTGCCCTCAGTCTCGGCCTTGATTGTATGCGCCTTTTTTGATGACGGTACACCACCTTCTGGCATTCCTGCCGCCTCTCAACAGGCAGAGCTCCTAATCGACTCTAAGCCGACTACCAACTACTCATCGGAGAAGATTGCAACAATTTGGGGTGCCAGGAAGGGGGATGCATCGAGCTGAGAAAATTTTTTTTCTCAAGAATCTCCATGGCCAAGACAAGGGCGCAGAATATTTCTACTGATTCTGTTTGATGCTCATCACGGTGTGACGCAACTTTGATGATCCGTGGAGAGCCGAGTGCTCTACGACTGTCGGTGACGGCAGATCTTGGATTTGTTGCCCTCGTGCAGCAGGTGAAAACCTAACGGAGGCTGTCCAAGGTCTCCAACAACAACAGCAACAACAGCGGCTGGAAGAGGTCGCACCGTATGATACACCTTCCAAGCGCAGCCACCGACCGCGACTCCAACTTGCCACTCTACGCGGCACTCCCACCGAGTAAGTTCTCCACCTGCCTGACGGCCACCGTGTTTGGAGTCTCGACGTGCTTTGTGTGTCGATTCCGGTGACCGTCGGTCCCCACGTTCCCCTTGACGAACTCAGCACAAGAGGAAGAGGCCACAGTCTCTATCGAGATGATCTTCTGGGGAAGGTTCTACCCCAAGCTACTTGCGGCATCTTGATGTGTCACAACAACGGCTGGACAAGTATGATCGAAAATTGAAAAAGATAGATCGCCACCTGGAACGGCTCCAGACCAACCATCGTGATCCGACCAACAAGTTCGGCATCAGTACGAGTTTGCCTTTCTCAAGATGGATCCTCGACGAACTGATTCCTAATCGATTCAAATACCATAAATTAAGCCATATGACGGCTCCACTAACCCATTTGATTATCTTGAGAGCTACAAGCTCTCATACTTCTACAAGGGGCATCTGATGCCCTTCTCTGTATTGCTTTTCCGATTACACTTCAAAAAATCATGCGAGTGTGGTACTTAGGGCTACAGTCGAAAAGCATTAACTCTTTTGAGCGGTTCGAGCAACTGTTCATGGCACACTTCGATACAAACCGAAGAGTGTCTAGAACTACTGACAGCCTCTTCTCTGTCCGACAGCAGGATAGAGAATCTTTGTGGGAGTTTGTGGTGCGTTTCAACACCGCCACTCTGGAGGTCAAGGACCTCGACAAGGTGATAGCCATCGTGATAATGAAGTGGGGATTCTGGAACTCCAAGTTCACCTACTCTCTGGACAAGATGCTTCCTCGATCCTACGTCGAACTCTTCAAGCGTATGCAGAAGTACATCCACATCAAGAAAGCTGCGACTGACCGACGCCAATGCGAGGAAAAGGCCAAAAAAGAAGGCAAGAAAGGAAGAGGCTCTGGGGAGCCTAGTCGGATTTGCACCGAGAATGCGGCTTCACCTTTCTGACTAAATCAAAAGCTCTAAAATTTTGTGGGCAGATATGACTCCTACACCCCTCTGACTACTTTTCGATCGCAGATTCTTATGGAGATAGAAAGAAAGAATTTTTTTGCCGACTCCCATCGATGAAGGTAAAATCTCGTAATCGAAAGCGCTACTACTGCTTCCATCGCGACCATGGACATGACACAGAGGAGTGTCACCAGCTGAAGAACGAGATCAAGAATCTGATAAGATAGGGATATCTCGAAAAGTATGCGTGGGAGCGACCTACACAGCTACCCTTTGATCCATCTCATCCGAAATCCAAAGAAGCGATTCATGTCCAACCGATAGCGGGTGTGATTAATATGATCTTGATGGGACCACGACTTCGGGGGGTAGACGAATGTGGAAGCACTTCCAAGCGTCAACGGACTGACAACGACATCATTTTTATCGAAGTGGATTTACGAAGAGTCTAGACTCTCCATAATGATGCTGTAATTATATCAATGATAATCACCAACTATGATGTAAAATGATGTCTTGTTGATAATGAAAATTTTGTCGATGTGATTTTCTACGATTGCTTCTCCCAAATGGGACAACTCTCTACTAAACTTCTCAAACTAGCCAATATTTCTCTAGTCGGGTTTACAGGTGACTCGATCAAAGTGGAGGACGAGATTGAACTCCCCATCATAGTCGGGCAATCACCTCAGCAGTCAACCATTCGTCTCAACTTTCTGGTAGCCTAGATCCCATCCATCTACAACATCATCTTAGGATGGCTTGGATTGAATGCGCTTCGAGCGGTTGTCTCAACTTACCATCTTCTCATGCACTTTCTGACAAAGAATGGACCCGATGAGATGCGTGGAGATCAATAGCTGGTCCGATAATGCTATTTAACTACTCTTAATGGAAGAAGACCAACTGAGGCTCTTCTCATCGACGATGGACTGGATCATAGAGAAGTCGAAAGTCAAGGAGAACCCACGGAGCAGCTCATCCCAATTTCCCTATATGATGGAGATCCGACTAGAACCATTCAAGTCGGATCTTCACTAAGCGAGGAATTGCGAAAGAATGGATTGATTTCTAAAAAAAATACCGACGTCTTCACCTGGTCTACCTCAAACATGCGGGCATCCCTCCAGAAGTCATTGTCCACCGACTTAATGTCAATCCCGACTACAAACTGGTTAGACAAAGAAAAAACTTCACTCTGGAGCGATAGAAGACCATCGATGAAGAGGTTGACAAACTACTTGCAGCTGACTTCATCCACAAAGTGACCTATCCAGATTGGCTCACGAATGTTGTGATGGTCAAAAAGGTAAATGATAAATGACGAATATATATCGACCACACTGACTTGAATAGAGCCTGTCCTAAGGACAGATTTTCGTTCCCATGAATAGATCAACTAGTCGATGTGACGTCAAAACATTAGTTGCTCAGCTTCATGGATGCCTTCTCCGACTTTAATTAGATCTGGATGGCACCCAAGGATGAGAAAAAGACGGCATTTATCACCTACAAGGATCTATACTGCTACAAAGTCATGCCCTTTGACCTCAAAAATATCTGAGCAACATATCAGAGGTGGGTCAATAAAGTCTTTAAAGATCAAATTGGATGCAACATGGAGGTCTACATCGACGACGTACTCGTAAAAAGCATGAAGCTACCCTCCATATCAATGACTTGGCTGAAGCTTTCGATGTCTTGAGGAAGCACCAAATAAAATTGAACCTGACTAAGTGTGCCTTCGATGTCATGATGGAAAAGTTTCTCAACTTTCTGGTGATAAAGAGAGACATCGAGGCCAACCTCAAGAAGATCAAAGCAGTTCTCGACATGAAGCCTCCAAATTCTCGGAAGGACATTCGGAGATTGGTGGAACGTATCGCATCCTTAAGCTGATTCATCTTCAAGTTTACAGAGCGATGTCTTCCCTTCTTCAAGACCCGCAGGTAGATGAAGGACTTCACCTGGATGGAGGAATGTCAAAAATCTTTGATGAGTTGAAGCAATACCTTAGCTCTCCCCGCTCCTGACAAAGCCTAGCACCGGTGATGAATTACTAATGTACGTATCGACCACTTCTGTAGTCATCAGCCCAGTGCTAGTTTGAGAAGAAGACAAAGTGCAGAGCTCTATCTACTATACAAGCCGAGTGCTGCACGATACCGAGATAAGATATTCTCAGATTGAGAAGGTTATCTTCACGATCATAATGACTATTTGACGATTATAGGCTTATTTCAGGTCCATTCAGTGAAAGTTTTGACTGACCTTCCTCTGAGGACTGTACTTCACAGACCAAACACCTTGGGGAGAATGGCAAAGTGGGCAGTTGAACTCATCGAATTCAACTTTTTTTTATCCTAAGAACTTCGATGAAGTCCTAGATTCTCACCGACTTTATCATCGAGTGCACCGAAACTAACAACAAGCAAGCCGAAGATGACTCCCCGGAGATCACTCAAGAACCTGCATGGATTCTATATGTGTATGGAGCCTTAAATGCTCAAGGATGCAGCACGGGCCTGATTTTGATCAATATTGATGGGATGGTGACCGAGTATGCACTTCGATTTGGCTTCAAGACTTCAAACAATCAAGTGGAGTATGAAGTTCTAATAGTTGGACTGAAGATCGCTAAAGATCTCAGTATGAAGTACCTACGGATATTCATCGACTCACAACTTATCATCGGATAGTCTCGAGGAGAATATGTAGTCCGAGATCCTGTTCTCTCCAAGTATCTATAAAAGCTCAAGTCTCTACAATCGTACTTTGACTATTTTGAAATTTTTTACATCCCTCGCTCTGAGAATGTCCGAGTTGACTCCCTATCTCATTTCGCTATCTCTAATTTCAGTGAGCTTGAAAAAATCTTCATCGAGCATCTCAAGAGCCCAAGTATCGACTCAGAGGAAGAAGTTCATCAGGTACAAGTCGGACATGAGCCGAGTTGGATTGATCTGTTCATCAAATTTTTGATTGATGGAACCTTGTCGACTAATCCTGCTGAGGCACGCCGACTGATCCTGCTGATAATTCGATATGTGATCATCGACGATCAACTCTACAGAAGATCAGCATCTCTACCCTTGCTCAAGTATCTCCGATCCTCCATGGCCGACTACACACTTCGAAAGGACATGAAAGCATTTGCGACAATCACTTGGGGGTAAGTCACTGTCCTACAAAATCTTCCGACAAGGATACTAATAACCGATCATGTAGAAGGACGTCTACGACTTGGTGCAGAAATACGATCAATGTCAAAGGTTCATCAATATTCAGAGGCTTCCGTCCAGTCACCTTACGATCATTTTGGCATCCTGGCCATTCGACCAATGGGGTGTCGACTTACTCGGTCCATTCTCGTCTGTTAGTAGACAAATGAGGTTTCTCATAGTGGCCATCGACTACTTCACTAAGTAGATCAAAGTTGAACCACTAGCATAGATAACAGAGCAAAAGAATATCAGTTTTCTATGAAATTCATCATCTGTCGATTCGTAATATCCCGAATGATCATCACCGACAACGACCGACAGTTCAACAATGCCAAGTTCAAAATTTCTATGTGAAGTATCATATTAGCCATAAGCTCATTTCAGTCGGGCATGCTCAATCCAATAAGGAAGTTGAGGTGACCAACAGGACGATTCTCTAAGACCTGAAGACTAGAATCGATCAAGCTAAAGGAAGCCGGATCGACGAGCTTCACAGTATCCTATGGTTTTACCGAACAACTCTTTGGATCTCGATCGAAGAGACTCCATTCAAGTTAGCATTCGGGACTGAAGCCATAATTCTAGTTGAAATCAACTTACCTTCAACTCGGATGGAACACTATGATGAACCGACCAATTTGGATAGGAGATGAGCAGACTTGGATTTGCTCGAAAAAATTCGAAAATGAGCTCGACTAAGAATGGCTTCCTACCAATAAAGGATAGCTCGATATTACAACTTTCAAGTCAAACCAAAATCTTTCAAGTGGGAGACTTCATCCTCAGAAGAGCAGAAATCTCCAAGCCTACTAAGCAACGAAAGCTATCTCTAAATTGAAAAGATCCCTATAGAATCTCGACAGTCCTTCAATCTGGGGCCTACAAAATCAAGAACTTAGATAGCATCGAAATCCCTCAAATATGGAACGTCGAGAACCTATGGGTGTATTATCAATAAGAATGCCTTCATCAATAAAAGGTCTTTTTTCTATAAATTCTGTGCCTTACAGTTCAAATTCTCAGAGAACTGTGACACGACCACTCCCTCATCAGCTCATACCCGATGAAGCACTAGTCGGCTCATATCCGACTAACGAAGGCAGAAGTGGGCCTGTTCCTAACAATGAATGGGTCCCTCAATTGTAAGCGCGCCCGTCGAAAGCTGCAGTGCCAAGTTGAATGCGGGACCTAGGTGAAATCATTATGTTAATCAGCTAATGCTCGATTACCGAAGCCGCATGGTCTGACAACCGCCACCACGCTTGCAACGGTCCAAGGGCCGCGAGCACGAAGGTTGCAGTTCGTCATACGATCTGAAGAAAATAAATTATGATAAGTCGGCTCAACACCGATTGGCCAAGGATCTATTGGTACTAACAAAAATCTCCTGTAAGTTTCTACTCAGTGGAACAATTTATGATGAATGATCTATGACTCGACTTCCATCTGACTGAATTTGCCAAAAAAAAAACTAACTATATGACTTAGTGAATTTTCACAAGTTCGTTAATTCAACTCTGACCTACTCAGTTTGGCTGCTCCCTATCGACTATTTTGCTTTATTATCGACTACAAGATTTGAAAGATTTTATCAAATCTATTAGTTTGATTGTGACTTGCTCGATCTGCCATTTTCAGCTGACTGCATCGTCTTATTATCGACTTCATTACTTAGCCAATTTTATAAAAAATACCAGATGAATAAAGAAGAAAGACATGCATAGGGATCAAGTCGGATAATTCAAAGAGAAGATGATTTCATTTCATTTTGAAGGAGTTCATTACAAAATAAGGAGAAAAGTACATGACAAGAAATCGAAAAGAGTACAAAAGGAATCTAAGAAGTTGGTGGGGGATGGTTCTCCTCGACCTCCACTTCCTCATCATCTGATTTGTCTGATTTTTTGTTGGCTTGAATGGAGCTCAAGTCTACCTTGGGCACAAGACGACAGACCTGCTTCTTGTATTCGAAAAATTCAAACTCGTTCGCATCTGCACCGACTTCAGCGAGCTCGTCCTCATACTCTTTTGAATTTTGGAACTCGATTAGTGCTCAAGAAGCAGTTTCTTGGGCCTGAGTTTCGATCACCATCAATTTTTTTGTAGCTCGATGGTGGTCTTCTCGGCTTCGTTGGCAGCCCCTCGGCTTCTTTGACGGCATTCTCGACCTCCTTGATAGTCTTCTCAGCTTTCAGTACCCTTTTTCTCCTCAGTGAGGGTGCTCTCAGCCGACTCCATCTTCTTCTGATAGTCGGCCTTCAGCTTCTCAAACTCCTCCTTCTCTTCCTTTGCTAGGTTGTCAAATTCGTTAATTCGACCTCCAGCAGAGATATCTTCTCTCTATTTTTCTTCTCTCACTCTTCAGCAGCTCAGAGGAGCTCATCAGAAACCTCGGCCTGTGCATGAGCAGTCTGGGCCTGGTCCTCCAAATTGTGGTTGATCTGAGCAGACTTGATCAACCCTTCCGATTTTATAATATCATGGATCATCTGCAAAACATAAAATAGAATTGCTAAGTCATCTACTCGGGCAAAAGTAATTTGGAAAGGAACCGAATAAGAAAAAGTCGAATATTTATCCCGATCAATGACATGTAAGCATCCGACTAAATTTTCGAGATTGGGCGTGCATTCCTGACTTCCCATTCTATGGGAAGCATGATTATTCTTGTCAACTTCTTGGCTAGTCAGCGATCTTGAAGTGCCTGATCAGTGACTTTGAAGTGCATCCTGATCGCAATAGTTGGCTCTCCAAAAGGCATGTCTGGACCATAGTCCGTGGTAAAAGTGGAGAGCATCGGTGCCTTACCTTTGTCGGCACCCTTGTTGGCAGCTTCCCAACCAGCTGCCTGACTTCCTTCAGACTTGGCTTGGATCGAAAGGACTTGTACCACTTTAGTCGATCTTGCTGGTGCTTCGACGATACCACATTATCGTTGGCCAGGGGAGAAGCAGCAATTATCACGACTTCGATGGCAGGTGGCAGAGACGAGCGCTCCGACGGTATTAGGGTGGCGATGGCGATACTCGAGGCAGCGATGGTGGTTGTGTACTCTTTGGTACCCGAGAAAGAGACTCTTCTCTTGACTTCTTCGGTGGTTGAGAGAGACTGCTAGGCCCGAATGCCACCTTGCTCTTCTTCTTCCGGACCACCTCCTTAAGAGATCCCACCATAACCCTCATGCCTGTACGGACAGGACAAAGAAGAGTCAGTCTATGAATAAATAAACTACAAAAATTTATAGGAAGAAGACTATCAAGATGACTAGTCAAGCTTATCCCGATATCGTAAAGGGACTGCTCTTTGAGCAGCTCCTAATGTGTGGAGATTTAGACTTCAAACAGCTTTTCGTACGTTTCCCGATCTTCCTTTAGAACTGTTTCATTTCTATTCGGAGAGAGATTGGGAGTCGTTCAGGTCTAGTTGAAGCCCCATAGGTGGTCAACGGCAATGTAGAAAATTTACCTTCCACCGTTGATGGAAGAAGAAAGCTTTTTGAAAAGTTCTTGATGGGACCGAGGATAGAAGAACCACCATCTCTGCTCTCGAGGATGTTTCTTCAATAACAAAATGGCTCGAAACAAAGAAACTCGAAGCTCAACCCGAAGAAGATGACAAAGAATGATAAAACAAGCAAAAATATGAATAGAATTGGGAGCGAGCTGAGCAGGAACGACCTTATACAGATCGACAATATTGGTAAAAAAAGGATGAAGAGAAAATCAGAGTTTCGATCGAAGAAACTCCTCATAGATGGCAACAAAGCCATCAGGAGGATGAACAATCCAGCCTCCTTTGTCGGGCGCTATCAACCGATACCGACTAGGGATATGATAATGTTCCCTTAGTCGGTTAACGACCGACTCCATCAACTCGAACCTCTCGACGAGAGGTCTAAAGAGGTTTTGGTAGTCGGCTACTCATTTGACTTATCTAGATCTGACTGACCCTATCGAGAAGATGCCTTATCGCTCACCCCGAGTAATCTCCTCGATCATCCTTTAGGCAGTTGGAGCCTGAGAACTCCAGTCCCCAACCAAATTCTTATCTCTAAATTCTCTACCAGCGGAAGCCATGAAAGGAGGAAGAAGATCAAAAAAAGAAGAGAGAAAGATCAAGAAAGAAACCTTTAAGAAAGAAAAAGACCAACGGCGACGGAAGACCAGCATCGGAGGGGATGACTCACTGGCGGCACTATCTAAGTTCTTTGCTAAGAAGGAGGCAGGGCAAAGTTGAGGTGGAGCGGAAACAATGAAATCAGAAATGAAAGGGGATCAACCCCTATTTCTAGGTTTCTTCGACGATCAAGATCAACATTGAGTACCGCATCTTACTCGAAGATTTTGACATATGGCAGCAATCTCGACCAACTAAATCGATGCTGATTCAATGCACCACCGCTCAGATCTCACCGAGTAAGTTGAATCTGTGTGATCACGGACTAGATCAATGGGCGGCCGACACGTGGATGGCTCGAGTATGCGTGCTCATTATTGTCCTACCAACCGATCTCTTGCCATCAATATGGAAGATCATCTCAAGCTCCGTGGCATTAACTGCTGCACGACCTGCGATGGGACGAACCTCCGTACGTCTTATGAAAGATAAGACGATGGTTCACCCCATGAAGCGACAAGACAACCAAGTGGTAGTCGGCAAAAGCAACTCGTATCTGCTTAAGGACGAACTCCATTTTCCGACTAACCGCGTAGTCGGACTTGAGAGTTGGGGGGCAGGTGTTGGGGTAGATCCCCGTCGCTTGACCGACTACCAAGCCTTCTCGACTCCGAGCCGATTACAGGAGCTACACCGACTAAGCTACTACCGCTCAACCCGACTCGTATTAATGAGTCCCACCTGACAGGCTTGATGCTGGCCACCATCGTGGACACCAACTGACTAAGGGCAACTCACTTCTGATTGGCACCAGGCCAACTAGAGTTAACGTGCCACCCACGGCCACTTGCACTCAGCGGCGCTTGGCCTGTAACCAACTTCATAGTCGGCTCACGGCCGACTATGCCATTGGACTGCGGGACATCTTGACGACTTCATTTTTGTGGACTATGACAATGCAGGCCTCAACCGACTAAATTGAGGACCGAACATGGCCACCACGCCATCCTGACAGGCCACATCGAGGGCATGTCACTCAAATGCCATACCCTAGTTGGCTAGCTGCGCACCATGATGGAATACCATAAATTTATTTAATATGCCCACAGGATCATTTATTATATCCCATATGCGGTAGCGTCCACCGTCTTCTCCGTGCCGAATAGAAGGCACGCTCGCCGTCAGCATTTAAAGATGCCTTATGTAGCACTATACGATAGGTCATGTTCGACATGATTATCTATCCTCTCAACATTGTATTTTGCTCCCTATATAAATAAAGGTAAGCAGGAACATCTCCAGGTACGTACTTACACACTGTTTTGCAACCCAAAAATTTTGTTGCTCTTATCCCTCAAGCCACTTCACTAATTTGAGCGTCGAAGGGTTCTCGCCGAAGTCACCTCCAGCGAGACTTATTTTGTAGGCCTTTCTTCTCCGGTGTCGAGCGGAGCCTAGCACCATCCTTCTCCGATCAACTTCACCGCCCGCAGTCTCGACCTTAACTGTATGCATCTTCTCCAGTGACGGTACATCATCTTTCAGCATTCCTGCCGCCTCCCAACAGATGCAGCTCCTAGTCGGTTTTAAGCCGACTACTAACTATCCACCGAAGAAAGGCCGCAATAATTTCATAGAATTTTACAGAGTAAGATATCATGAGAAATATTCTGAAGAACACAGGAGATGGGGGCGTTGGAGATGATAAAAGCAAGCTGTGGAAGAAGATTCACCACTAATTTGTTAGACGAGCTATTTACTCATCTTGGATATGATGTCTGGTCTTAGAAAGTGGCTGGTGGAACACTTGGCTGATGAAACCAAGGAAATGGTTGTGGAGTCATAATATATAACAAGATTTGAGTAGATTGCCAGACAGATGGGAGTCACTAACTAATGACTCCATTGATCCAAATTCCTTACAATAAAGAGAGTTAGTCTTTATTCTTAAAGATTATTTTGGTGGATTCATGAAAGCAATCTAGATTTCAAGCTGAATGAAGGTGGAATGAAAATTATAGGAAATTATGGTGGGCTTCCATTAGTAATTAAGGCTATTGGAGGGATGATGTTTTATAAACTTAGTACTTTATTGAATAGAGATGGGTTGCTGATAATTTTTGTGACAAATTGGCTCAAAACATGCATTTGAGTTATGAGAACTTTCCTCTCATTAGAAACCACATTTTTTCTTTTCTTTTTTTAGCAAAAAAACCACATTTTTTCTTTGTTTTCTATTTATCCTAAAGACCGCATCATCGTGAAGGATCGACTGATCTATTGATGGATTGCAGAAGGATTTGTCATTGTGATACTAATCATGGAATTCTGGCTCTTATCTTTTCTTATTATGAATCATAGAAATATAAGAAGTATTGGCTCATATTTTATTGTCTTAAATCTGATTTATTCTCTTCTTATTTTTGAGATTCTGGATCAGCTTGTGTTTTGTACATCATAAACATAAGCATCATCTCTTCCAGGTGTTCAAGTTAGCGCCACATAGTAAATAGAAGCAATCAAGCATATGGCGGCTACTCATGGTGATTGTTCATAAATTGGATTAGAAGATTCTATAGGTGGTTTTATATTTTGCATTGTTAACATGCCATTTTCTTGCATGCAAATGTATCTTTGATGATTATGTATTGGTTTTGGATGGTAACACAGTAAATCTAATATTGTTAAATCCTCGGGATTGTGGGTTGAGAACTTGTGCAATTCTTCCTTATATTCTGAGCATTAATTGTAGAATTTATATTCTCATCTTTTCTTAGTTGTGATATCTAAATATTAACCATGGAATTTGTGCCCTCATCCCTATGAGTGAGAACCGAAAGGATGAAGGTAGCAATGGATGGGATTGGCGACAGGGGTTACGTGGCCATTTTAGAGAGGAGGTGGGGGGAGAGGAAGAGGCTAGGATTAAGATTTGAAGGTAGTTTTATGGATGAGATGATGGTGGTAATAGATCTACATCATCATATTAGCTCCACACAAGTTGACAAATGACACTTTCGGTCACCAGCCATGTGGGCACCATCTGCAAGTTCTGACTCACCAATTGAGAGGGAGATAGATAATATTGCAACAATTTGGCAAATATAAAGTTGATATTATAGTAATCATATCACACTATATATATATATATATATATATATATATATATATATATAT
>KE504906.1:79999-93834 GCA_000441515.1 Elaeis oleifera
TCCTTTGCAGGTCCCGGCGGTGACCGCGACTCTCTCGACTCCAGCTTCTCCGGCGCTCGTAGGATTTTGTACCAACAACCACAAACGAGTACCAGTAAGAGTATAGAAAAAGATTGCAGAAGAATAAAATTAAATAAAAATATATTAAAGAAAAGTATGTGGAGAGAGATAAAATATTTATTATAAAAAATTTACAATATTTTCGTAACTCTTTGGATCCCATCCACATGAGGACAAGAAAGACCCATCCCGAATCAAAGAGGGATCCTCAAGGAACTCTCAACACAAGACTTGTAGACTTTCTCAAGAGAATAAATAAGATAATAAACCAACTCGGACACTATATTCTCACTATATTTTATTCAAGCTGGAACACCACAAATCCTAATAATTTAGGACCATACCAATGGCTATCAATACTACCTCTTTTCGTAAGTTCTATGTCAACAATCTTGAACTCACCGATACTACGAAATATCATATAATAATCATTACTATTATTATCATAATAACAGTAACATGCAACCTGCAATGGATGGAACGACGACCAGACCTTCATCATCAACAGTTGCAGGTTTCTTCAGGGATCTCTTTTTTTCTTCGAACTAGCTGGCCCTGGCTTCACATAGAAAGGACCTTCAATGGCTATGCTTCTCTTAGATAAACCCCCGTGTGGCGGCCTCCTTAACCTTGCCATCATCTTCACGGGAGGAATGGCCACTTCCATATCTATTGAGAGCATTACTACAAGCCGGTGGAACCATGAGGAAGATTAGCAGCTACTGATCCATATACTTAAGCAATAATTACCGGACAACGATACCAAGAATCTATTGAGAGATGAAGTGGAGTATATTGAAATATTTGCATGCCCGATTCAGCCAGAATACTGTTTTTAGTAGCCAGTAAATATACAACAGAAGGAAATGGCACCCCAGTCACCTGCTAAGGGAGTAATTTTCCTGACTCCCCGGCCTTCATTCTCTGAAGATGAATTGGAGAGAGACAGGTCTATTCACAACATCAGGACTATTGGGTTTTTGGATCTGGCTGGGCCGCCCATGATTGTCTAGTCCGGCGAAGATCATCCAAAATTTAGATGTTAGAGGGAATAGTTGAGGAAGAAAAATATTGGGTAGATTCTCTTTCTCCTTTCCTCATTTTGTCTGAGTTTTCAGGAACCATTCATGCCCGAAAACTCTCTTCCGAATAATCTTTTATGATTTCAAAAAAAAGAAATAACGAGAAATACTCTCTTTCATCGTATTCTTGCATAAAAAAGGTTTGCATCGTGGACTTTTTAGTGTGCTTTTCATCATAATTATTGTCGTAGCAAGACGTCAATAAACAAGAAATCAAAGAAACAAAGATCAATGCAAACACATGATTTATGCAGAAAACCCTTAAATCAAGGAAAAAATCATGAATGGAGAAGAACAGAGATTTTCACCATCTTGAATCGTAGAGATTATAGAGTACACGATAAAAAAAAATCATAAAAAATACTCTCATCAAATAGGTACACCGAGATATAATCAGAATCAGATTGAGGGCTCCGCCCTCGCACTCTCAGATTCCAATCGAAGCACCACATCGTAATGGTAACGATATTTGGCCTTTCCATTTATTGGACTACACTACGCTTCATCCAACAAGCTGAAAAGAGCTATATTATCTCAGTGCTAATCTAAATACAAGACATCACTACAATTATACATGCGATCTATAGTGTCTTTTTGGAGTGAAAAAATATGTAATTCAATCTTTTAAATCTTAGAAGTTCTATTCTATGGATCTTTCAAGATAACTCACATAAAAAAATTTGGATTTATATCATGTTTTATTATCCAAAACCAAAGAGATGCTTCCGTGTTTTAGTCTGCATGTAATACCACTAAATTGCTATCCGAAAGATCAAACATATATCGCAATGCAGGGAGGCTTAATTGCTTAGACATATCCGATGCATTAGTTAAGCTCGGTAGTTTTTTTAAGGATTTATACTCCAAAGTATTTTGTTGGAGGATTTAGATAATTTTAAAGGCTAAATTGCCTTAACTCTTTAAAATTTAGAAAGAATTTTCCTTCTTCCTTCTTTGATATGATGGTACACTTACCCATTCACTTAGCTTGGGAGGCTAAAATTGCTGGTCCGGTGTAATTTAGGTGGATGTACAAAATTGATATTATTTATTACTTATATTAATTGATAGTTTAAACATATGTTAATCAAAATTAACACAAATTATCTTCTAATCAGATATTTATACAAGTTAAAGGACTATATTTGTAACAATGCAAAAGCATAAGGATCCATTGCAAAAGGATATTTGACAGATGAGTGTTTAACTTTTTGCTATCAATACTTGTATGAAGTCGAAAGAGTATTCAATCGACCTGAGAAAAATGATGACAGAGTTCATCTTCAAATGGCTCATATCGACCTTCAGTATTTTCTATAGCTGATCATCATTAAGGAAGATCATATATGTGCTGATTGAATGATGACCCATGGAATGCTGCTACACTTTATATTCTATATAATTGCAATGAGGCTAAGCTATTTGTATGGTAAGATATTTTATTAAAATATTTGTATAAATGCTTCTTTTGTAATTAATGTAAAGGGCCAAATTACATGTTTTCTTTTACAAAGAACGTAAAAACATACTAGATCACTTAAGTTTTGCTAACATAGAAGAGGTGCATAGTCGCGAGTTCATCCATTAGTTTAAAGAGAGGGCAAAATAAAGTAACACAAGCTATAACTTATTTATATGAAATATATACTATATGTCTTGAATCAAATTTTTTTTATATATTTTGTAGATTATTGAGCAGCATAATAGGAGAGATGAATGGATTAATTAGGACATAGTTGCTTTAGCTCAAGGTCCTAAAAGCAAGCTTTATATTATACAGGTTACTATATTAATGGTTTCAGGTTTCACATAAAACAATGAGAGAATAAAAAAAGTCAAAACTATGGAGTTATGGTTAGAGGAGAATATGAAAGTGATGTTATTTTTATTATGGATCCTCTACTAATGTTATTGAACTTCATTATACTAAAGAGATCAGAGTTGCATTATTTAAATGCGACTGGTATGATATAACTAGAGAAAGAATTGAGTACAACAAAGATCGTCATAGAATTACCAGTATTAACAAAGCATGTAGACTAAACACTCAAAATCTTTATGCTAATAACCCAAGCAACTCAAGTTTATTATGTCGGATCCCTAAAGATCCCACTTGAAGCTCTGTGATTGAAACCAAGCCGAGAAGCCTTTTTAAGATGCCCATGGAAGAGGAAGAACCATAACAAGAAGATAGAAGATTCAGATACATAATACACAAGTGGTCCAAATTGATGATGGAGATGATGAGCTAGATTGAAATAGGAATGAGGTTGATGACATGATTATATGATGACTTTTGTTATTTATTTTATAAATTATTTAAATAAAATTGGATGACTTTGACTTGCTTGGTTTATTGGACAAAAATTGGTTGACCGTTGACTTTGATTTACTTGATTTATTTATATTTTGGTTCGAATTACGATTTAAACTCATAGATATGTATATATATACATACATATAACTAGTATATGTACTTATAATAACTGTTGATTATTTAAGATGTTATTTAAATGATTATTGTTATTACATATAGTAGATAAATGACCAAAAAGATAAGAAAATGACTAATAGTGGTGCATAACAACAAGATGGTACCTCATCTACACCTTAACTTCGTTTGTTAGATGAACTGTAACAAGAAGCTAGTGAATTTAATCACATTAGCTCATTAGAAGTTTTACCACAATTTGAGGCTTCAATTGATGCAAGCAGTGAGGATAATATTAGTCTTAATTTTTTTTTTTGTCTATCTTTTACTTATGAATAATACCTAGTTGACTAATTTATATTATTTTCTTGATAATAGGTTCTACATTAAAAAGATAAGAGGTCGGAGAAAAGATAAAGGATGACCTCTGCTTGGGGGGACAGGATGGTTTATATTGCCTATGATATCTAGCTTTCCAGAAATAATTTGCTCTTCAAGGGTGAGGTGGTCTCTGTACATCCGATGTTGGAGAGAATCATCTGCTTGGATACAGAGTATAGTCAGTTTGATGCTGCTGGCCCATCCCTTGATGCCCCCGTCACTAGAACTCCCTTACTGCCCTTGTTGTGACCCGAAGGGTCATTTTTATATCCTATGAGCCCCATCTTTAGGGTTGTCAAGGTAAACTTTGATGGTGGTGTCAAAGATGGTGTGGAGTTTGTCATCCACGATCCAAATGTCAGGTTACTGATGGTTGGGGCTCCCATCTCTTCAAGCTTTCAGTCTCCAGTGTTAAGCTTCATACCTCCTAGGCGGGTATTATCATTGCTAGATAGGAGTTGCGGATGGAGAGAATTTTCATTGAGAAAGATTCTACTACCGTCATTGGATGGATCCATAACAGCACGCGATAGCTAGAGGCCCATTCGCTCCTCTCAGACATCTGGACGGCTCTTCATCTTTCTACTATGGTGGTGGTGCGGCATGTCTATCGGAAGGCGAATAGCATGGCGGATTGGGTCATAAGTGATAACCTCCTCTGACCGTCACATCAAATGGGCCACAAACATCAATATGTATTAGGACAAGTATCTCAATGGTTCTTTCCCTTTGTCCCACAAAGAATAGCTTGATCATTTTTCTTGAAGTCAGGACTCACAGACCGGATAAGACCCAGAGATTAATGAGCCCAAGAGTCCATCTTTCTCCAATTTGTTAATTTTTTTTCTCCTATATGATCTAGCCTAAGGTGCCACATGTACTTGAGCGTAATATCATCTCTAGAATCATTTAGTCCTTATGGTATTCACATCCTATTCAGTTATATTCATAGAAATATCAACATGTAACTGATAGAGACTATTAATTAAGAAATCATTTTAATGATTTTATTTCAAAATAAATGATATAGTAGTCTTTATGAAACTAATTACATAATTATCCTACACTAAACAAGAGACAAATCAAATTTTTGCTAGCCGTAGGTATAAAATAACAGTCTCTTTGAATTAAACTAAATCCTAATAGTAGTCGCAGAGGGCATATCCCCACAGCTACAATAGCAACTCTTATTTATTTTCGACTCGTAGGATCACTTACCATGCCTCAGCCTTCTACCATCCTCAAGATCCTATATAGAAGTGTATAGATGAGCACTAGAACTAGAGTCTATAATCCAATTGAATGTAGAAGAAACTGTAAAGTTAGTTTCAATAATTGGCAGGTTAGACACACCTTCAAAAGGTGTGCCATCCTTCTTGTTCTTCAAGCTCGTAAGGTAGGTAGGATAATTTTTTTTCAATGACCATCGTTTTTATAGTGGAAACACTTTCCTCTCTTTATGGTCTTCTTTTGGGAACCTCCTTCCTCGGTCTGTTCTCCACCTTCTATTTCTTCATGGATTTTTTTCTTTCCAGTAGATTTTTTTTGAAAAAAGCCCACTGTATAGTTAGAACAGTATCTCTTGAACTCTTCAAAGTATCTTCCGTAGTCACCAACATATTAAGCAATTCAATCTTGGTGCATTTAATTTTATTCATATGATAATTTACAATAAACTATATATATAAACCAGTAAGAAATTGCAGGATCAAATCAATCTGCAACTCTTTGTCCATGGACATTTCGAGCTTCTCAAACTCCTCAAAATCCTTGATCATTGTCAAACAATACTCATAGACTGACTGTCCATCATGCATTTTTATTTTGAAGAGTCTCTTGGACACTTCGTAGCGAGCTGCATGACTCTGCTCACCATACAACTGTTATAGGTGGGCTAGCATGCTCCTGATAGTTTTTATCTCCTCATGTGGGTGTTGGAGCTTATTAGACATCAGACATGGGCAATGAACCATGTCAGGTACAGTCTATTGCTACAGTAACTAACCATACCAGGCACAGCCTATTAGAAGGGCCGGGCTGGGCTGAGGGTTTGCAGCCCGCGGCCTAGACCCGACATGGCCCATAAGGGCCTGGGTTGGCACGGCCCGCAGGTCAGGTATGGCACAGCCCGGCTCGCAGGCCAGGCACGATCTGGCACGGGCTCGGCACAGCCTGCATGCTGGCCGACCTTTTTTTGAATTTAAAAAATATAAATTTTTATAAATTATAAAAGAGTTAATGAGTAAATTAAAATAGATGTGAGATTTTTTATAAAATAAAAAATCATCTTGTAATGGTGGGGGTTTGATGTAGACCCCTGTCAATTTATTTATAATAATTAAAATGGTACAAGAGAGAGAGGGGGCTAGGCCTAACCTCCAAATATAATGAGGAAGAAAAAGAATTGAGGTAAAAATTATAAATATGAGAAATTAATAATTGAAAATCTTATCGATCGTCAGTAGCATTTGTGTCGTCATCGTCAACGGATGTTATATTATGCCCATCTTTATCTTGAAGTCAACTCTCAGCATCCAACCAATCTTTGAAGCAGAACAATATCTCAATTATTTCGTCGGTCATCCTACTCTTTTTTTCATTCAGAACTCATCGATCTATACTAAAAGCAGATTTCGATGCTACTGTGGATATCGATACAGCTAAGATATCATGTGCAATGACGGATATTATAGGATATTAATTTTTAACATTTTCTACCATGCTAACACATCAAGATTATCTATTAATTTTCATCATATGCAGATTGAAGATCATTTCATAATAAAATTCAAATTCACTACTTAAAGATGAAGATGAAGATGAGCTTGAAGAAGCATGTGTATGTCTCATATGTGCAATGAATGAGAAAACAGATAATGAACGAGAATTACTAGAAGAAGAGATGGAGGTTTGTGAATGAGAAGCACTAGATCCATGAATCTTATCATCATATAAGACATAAATGTCATAAAGAAGTGTGAAAAATTATGTCCCAAAATCAATCATCAGCCTGTTGACGGTTGTACTAAAAAGTGTAAATATATATGAATTGATAAATTAATAAATTATTATTTAGTTTTTTATCATAAAGTAGTGTATATCTTCTTAATAAATTTTAATTATTGTAATGAAGTCCTTAGGACAATCTTAATCGATATAGGAGGATATATCATTTAGTCCTTAAAATAAGTTCATGACCAAATGATATGCTATTACTGGGATGATAGTGTTTATCGAGTGTAGGTCATTGTGTGTCATATGCGTTGGTTGTCCTCATAATCAAGTGGTATGGAGATACTAGTATGGCATATAAGTGAGATATAGAAGTACATCTCATTGAACGTGACCAACTGTTGGACACTCTACTGTCAAAAGTAGCTCGCAAAGGATATGGGTATAAGTGTCCCGCTGACATGAGATCATCACGATGACTTGCAAGCAACTCACTGTGTTTTGATATCAGACTACCTGAATTTCTAATTTAATGATGGAAGATTTTTGGATACAGTCAAGTACTTGCGAAGTCGGTGTGTGAGTCAAGATGGAATTGACTCCTCCGAATAAGTAAGAGTTGATGCATCAGTGTGTTTCAATTTAGTAAAATCTTGATCAGGATAATCTATGTGATGGATTTAAAGATTGAATCATAATGTGGTTGACAAATCTAGATTTAACAGTTAAACTCTAGATCACCCTGAGTATTAGAGTCAAAGAGATGAATTATATGGTAACTATATGCCAATAGGCTCATGAATGATCCTATGCAATCTTTCAACCTATCTGGACATCAAATCTCATTGCTAGATGGTTACATCGATTAGTTCAGAAAGTTATTCCTATACTACCGACTTAAGTTCGAACCTATGAGGCCACACTCAAAAAAATTTTCGACTGATTATGTGGCTGATCAATGATTGAGAATCATTCTGGAATTTAATCGTCAATACGATTGATGATTAACCTTTATAAAAGTTACAATAATTAATTATTAATTATTGATGAATTAAAAAAAGATTGATTGATAATTAGATTGCTAATTAACTCAATTTGATTAAGTATTAAAGTTTGAATTAAATCAAATTGAATAGGATTCAATTTGGTTTGACTCGATTAGGTTATAAGATGACCTAATCGCTAAGGATGTTTGATTTCTGATTCGAGCTCGATTAATTTCTAATTTGATTAAAATTTAATCAAGATCATTTACTACTTAATTGGATTAGATAATTTAATTAGATTTAACTTAATTTGGTTGGATCAAGAATCTAATTAGAAATGAATATAAACTCGAATTTGAATGGAACAAGAACACCCTATGCGTCATTTTTCACTACGCCCTACTTTTTCTATGCGTGAAATTAGTTTTCACATGGAATTTTTTGTACTCAGAAGATGTGTAATGCCTTCTTCAAATTCTCTTTAGATCAGGATTTGGTTGGCTCAAGTTTGACTTCGAATTAGTTTGAAATCAAGCTTATACCAAGAGTCCAAGTTTTATGGGGCTCTTTCTAGCCACCGACCAGCCTCCTTTCTCACATGCAAACAAATTTTGTATGATATTTTTATACTAATCTAAGTTGTATCACCCTCCTTTCTAAGTCGCTTATGTGTAGATTAAATCTAATTTAAATAAATTTAAATTTGATTTGAATTCGTGATAAGATCAAAGGTTGTTTAAAGCTGAACCAGATTATCTAAACTCTACATGGGACACCACCTTTAAGAAGGGCTGGTTTTTGTGTGCCAAACCACTTCAAATTTAGCATGAGAAATCTTTAGAGAGTGTGTGAGAAATCTGAGAAAGAGGGCTGGGTGTCCGTATGTGAGAAAAAGAGGAAGAAGATCCTTTTTGGGGTGTGAGATCTAGGGTAGGGGTTCTAGGGTTTCCTAGTTCCTATTGTGAGAAAGAAAATAAAAGAATTTTATTTTCTTCTTCCATGCCATCTCCTCTTTGAAAAGCTCTTTCTTCTAATCTAGAGGTGTCTATTTGATCTAAAGAAGAGGTCTCCATTAGCCATCCAGAGCCTTCATCGTGAGCTAGCACTTTCAGAAAGGATGATCTGTTCGACATTTCGAGTGGATCACCTGTAGGGGTCGGACACATTGTGCGGCTGCTCGACATCAAGAAAGACCTCCTACCATATGTATCAGTAGTAGTGATCATCAACCCATGATTAGATAATGGGTTCTGAACTCATCGGATCAGATCTAAGCATTAGATCTGATTCAGAGCATCGACACGATCGATGTAGTGTTTCTTTCAGATTTGATTTTTTGTACCATATTTTATGTCATAGATCCTTAGAAAGGTAGTTTAGATCTGATCTAAAGTATATATAGAAGATTAAATATTTTAATCTTCTACTTTTGCTATAAAAATTTAAAATTACATGCTTTGAACTGCCCGTTTTCTAGCAATGGTATTAGAGCTTTGGTTTCTTATGACATAAATTTTCTGCATAAATTTGATATTAATCTAATTTTAATTATTTAGATTAGATCTAAATAATTGATTTAGAATCTGAGTAATTTAGTAATCTGTCTGGATAGATCTTCATAGCCATCCAGTCAGAGGAGAAATCAAGATTTGGCAGCCTTATTTACCCATTCGATGGGATCTTCTATGGCGTGTAGGGGTACTGTGCGATCTTTTTATGACGATGAATAATGAAAAAAATTAAATTTATTTTAGATTTGAAATAATATATCTTAGATCTGAAATTAGGATTTTATCATTGAATGATTGTTGTAAAATATTTATAAATTAAAATTATTTTCAAACACCAAATCCGAACCCATGTCAATCCAAAACTTAATTAAGAATTAAACGATCTAGATTTGAGAATCAAAGATCTAAGGCATTAATTTATAATTCATGGGTTAATGGATTAGCTCGAGTCAAATCTATTTAACTAGGTTAGATCTAAGATTAAAATCATTGATAATAGATCATATTAGTAATTGATCAAATTTAATTAAAGTTAATTTTGATTGGATCAATTTTTCTCTTGATCAATTCTCAATAGTTGTAGTTGGTTGGGTACATGTCTTTGATTAGACCAAGATGATCAATTCTCAATAGTTGTAGTTGGTTGGATCCATATCTTTGATTAGACCAAGATAGACTTTGATCGTAGCTCCATGATCGAATCCAAGTTTATAAGTTGATCAATTAAAACAGGTTAATCAGTTGGTATCTAAGGTAAGTTTGACAGTCTTGATCGGTAGTCACTAATTGGGAGCTACTTACATAGATTGAATCTATGACGAGTTAATAGCATATCCCTCCCATCGATCTCACTTACCTGACCAACATGGTCAATCATATTTTGACTAGATCACTTAATGATTGGGCTTGACCTATGCTAACTAAAAAATCAGTATGACTGATTTAGATGCTCTTAGTTTAACTTGTCTTGAGTCCTCATCGTGACTTGGTGAAGTTAATGGGAGGATTTATGATTCATTAGATGGATCAAATTAAATCTAATCTTCTTTAATCTAACTTAGTAAAGTCAGTGAGAGGATTAAGAATAACTGATCGAGTCTTTCTCATCTATCAATTCAATTAATTAAATCTTCTAAAATTATTAGATGCCTAAAATAAATAGTTATGGTGATAACTAGATCATAGCCTCTCATTAAGTTGGATGATAATGGGTCCAATAGTTGGATGATCATCGAACGGTCCAAAGATTTGGTGCTCATTTGCTATTGAAATTATTATTCATAATATGATGACTTAGTCAAGTCTCTCTTATGGGTGATCAGGATGATCGACCAAAGTCGGACTTGATCATTTATAATTTGATTTCTGAGTATGATCATTTTAATGGTTGGACCTAACCAGATCTTTCAGTGGAGGTCAAAGCCTACTGTTAGGACTTTAGGATAAAATTAATTATTAAAAATTATTTATTAAATAATTGATTAAGAATCTATTCATAGATGTACATGGATGAGCCGACCAAAATCGGACTCTTGTAAAACTGTATGGATTCTAGTACCCACTAAGGAATTAAGATAATTTCTCAAATTAGAGGTAGAGACTACCAATTTATTTAAAATAGTGAAAAAATCTTTAGACTAAAGTCTATATCTTTAGGCTTAATCGATTAATATACTATTTAAGTTTTGATTTTTTTTTGCAGTTATGGCCACCAACTTGTCACTGCGATCGCTGTTGGACAGTGATAAATTGAGAGGATCCAATTTCGATAGCTAGTATCGATAATTGAAGATAGATCTGGAGCACTAGCGGATCTTGTGCGTGCTGACAGATCTGGCACCCGAGGAGTCTGCTCCTAATACTTGTGGTGTGGTTTGAGATACTTACTTGAAGTTGCTCAATGATGCTGACAGATCCGGCACCCGAGGAGTCTGCTCCTAATACTCGCAGTGTGGTTTGAGATACTTACTTGAAGTTGCTCAACGATTGTACTACGGTGCATTGTATTATGCGAGTGGCTATGAACGATGAGTTCAGTCACAAATTCAAGGAAGCTCGGCCAGAAGAAATGCTCAAAATATTGAATAATTCTTTTGGCACTCCCGACAATGTAGAGCGACACAAGATCAATTGTACCATTTTCAATGCCAAGATGAGGGAGGGGGCATCGGTTACCGATTATGTATTGTACATGATCGAATAGATCGAGCACCTCAGCAAGCTCGACTTTTTCTTACACGAGCAGCTTGAAAAAGATATGATTCTGAATTCTCTGTCGAAGTCTTATTTATCGTTTCTCAGTCATTATTGAATGACGAAGTCTGTAGTAAACTATCACGGTCTATTGAGATTGCTACAGACTTTTGAGAAAGATCACCAGCTCCATAAGAAGATGGTGAATGTAGTGGGAGCATCTTCTTCAGGCAGACGTCGTCCCTTTATGAAAGGAAGAAGAAGAAAAATAAGGTGCCAAGTGCTAGGGGTCAGACTGTGAAGTCCAAATTCAAATCCGATCAGGATCAGGCAGAGTGCTTCTACTGTAGGAAGCAGGATCATTGGAAGAGCAACTATTCTCAATACATTATTTCTCTTGATCCGAATAGGTTGAAGAAGAAGAAGCAACTAGTTGCTAAGCAAGGTAATTATATCATAACTCCTTACAACTTCTCAATTTATGATACAATAATCTGGATATTAGATATTGGTAGTCCTATTAATATTTACAATTCATTATAGAGACTTTAGATCAGTAGGTGATTTGAAGACTACGAGAGATTCTTAAACGTTGGAGATGGAAGATCAGTTTTAGTTTAATTTTAGAAATCATCAAACTTGTATTCAATTTTTATTTCATTGTTCTTAGTGATTGTCATTATTGTCCTAGTTTCTTATTGAATATAATTTCTGCAGGCCTTTTGATCAAAAAAATTATGAAATTTTAATAAAAAAATTTATGATATCATTTTGAATGGTGTTACTGTAATGCATGGATAATTGAATAATAGAATTTATGTTGTATCACGGTCTAGTGTAATGTACACATCGAGAAAACGTCCTAGGATAGATGATGTCTCGGATGGCTACTTTTGGCACTATAAGCTAGGTTATTTCATAATAATTTGAGAGAGAATCCTTAAGGACAATGATTGTGATTCATTGTTAATCTGTGAATCTTGTCTACTTGAAAAGATTACTAAACCATCTTTTACTGAAAAGATGAACGAGTCAGTGATGTTTTAGGTCTTGTACATATTGATGTATGTGGACCAATGAGGACAAGTACAAAAAATGACATCAATATTTCATTATGTTTATAGACGACCTATCTAGGTATGGGTACATCTACTTGATGAAGAACAAGTCAGAATAGTTGAAAATATTCAAACGATTCTGCAATGAGGTAGAGAAACAAACTGAAAAGAATATTAAAGCTCTTCAATTTGATCGAAGAAGTGAATATTTTCTGATAAATTTCTGACACATCTAGAAAAGAGTAGGATTCTCTCATAATTGACTCCTCTTGGAATGCCACAGCATAATGATGTCTCAGAAAGGAAGAATCGAATCTTGTTGGACATGATTCGATCCATGATGGAGTTTTTGAATCTATCGATCTCATTTTGGAGATATGCACTCGAGTTGGCTTGCTATGTACTTAATAGGATTTCAAGTAAGTCTGTGAATAAAATATCATATGAGATTTGGACTGGACATAAATCAGTACTCTCACATCTTAGGATTTGAGGGTGTCCGACTTATGTCGGATGTTTAAAAACAGACAAACTAGGATCTAGATCTGATAAGTGTATCTTCATAGGGTATCCTAAAGAAATCAAGGGATATTATTCTACCTTGTTGATGAACAAAAGTATTCGACCTGCTGCTGCCTCATCAGCTGTATCGTCTGCTCCATCTGTGCCATCCACTCCATCATTTGGATCTGAAAGCATTGATAGTCATCGACGCGTCCGCTCCACCATTATTGTCTCATCCGATTCGCGACGTTCTGGACACATCTTCTCTGTACAGTTACTAGTCAAATTAGTAGATAATAAATTTAATTTAAGAATAAATGATTCAATAATTAAACTCAAAAAAAAAATTTGGATGTCTCCAATGCTCTAGAGTAAAGTTTTTCGATGGACCTCGCCCTCGCCTCACTACTTGTGGAGACTGACCTGAAACAACAATAAATAAATCATTAATATGATAGCTATCTAAATTAAAAAAATAAATTTATTATATAAAAATAATAATAATATCACTCAGATCCGTCTCACTCGAACCCGTCTCACTTGGACCCGTTAGTGCAGGACCTTCTGATGACGGAACTGGTGCGATAGTAAAAATCGATGAAGACGCCTCAGCCTCCGAGGTAGACAGCGAACATGAACATCGTCGTCTGTCTCCTGGTACCATACCTGTAACTTTG
>KE504906.1:95180-106268 GCA_000441515.1 Elaeis oleifera
GATTTAATATTGATTGAAAGTAGGAGTATTAGTGTCGTAATTTTTCATTGCTAATAATATTATTAGCGATAGAAACTAATTTTCATCACTAATAATTCAAAAAAAATTCTTTGATAAAAAAAATTTGCTACAAAAAAATTATTTGCGACAAAATACAATTTTTTGTCACTAATAACCTTATTAGTGATGGAAAATAATTTTCATCGTTAATAATTCTGGTCAAAAAAAATTTCTCCCATTTTTTTGTTAAAAAAATTTTCTTCCCACCAAAAAATTTCTTCGGTATAAGAATTTTGTCATAAAAAATATTTACGATAAAAAATTATCATCGCTCATAATATTTTTAGCGACAGAAAAATAATTTTCATCGCTAATAATTTTCATAAAAAAATTATCCATATTTCTAAAAATTATTTACAATGAAATAAATATTTTATCGTTAATTATCTTATTAGCAATGAAAAATAATCTTCATCGCTAATAATTTCTGTCAAAAATAAATTTTTCTCTTAAAAATTTATAAAAAAATTATTTATGATGAAATTAAATTTTAGTCGTTAATAATCTTATTAGATTATTAACTAGCAATCAAACATAATTTATAATTAAAAATTTAACTAATTAGATTTATCTTTTGGTGGGAACACTGCCATGAGTTGATCGAAAGACTTGAATGAACATCCGAACTCAAATTTAATCTGCGAGCATCTAAGACCCTTGAGATCCGACGCAAAAGGAGTATAGTTGAAAGGATAATATGTGCTCAAGAGTATGTCAATCTTAGGATAAATCTTGAACTGGATAGCAATAATAAGAGTTCAGCTAGTTAGAGAGTATCTGTGATAAACAATCATCGCATACCAATTAAGACTATGAATGCACTCTTGTAAAATAATACTGAAGGACCCAATAAAGACCTTTCGCATACAATTTAGAAGTATGTGACACAATTTAGTCCATCGAACAGTTGATAAAATTTTATTCTTTATATAGTTAGAAGTTGAAGTATATGAAGTATTTACGATGTTTCTAGCATTTCGTCGCAAAAAATTTATAATTTTATAATTTTAAATTTTTTATTCTTTAAAAATATTAGCGACGAAATTTAATTTCATCATAAATAATCAGTAATTTTAAATTTTTATTTTTTTAAATATTAATAATAAAAAATTTTTATCGTTAATAATTGAGATCCAATATCATGTTTTAATGTATAAAAATTAAGTACCATATGAATAACCTTTTTGTAGATCATGTTTTAATGTATAAAGATCCAGTATCATCTCCTTTCTATGTTTTGGATAGATATAAGGCCTTTGTACATTGTGATCTTTGTCGGTCAATAGAACCAACATTTTATACAAAATTGAGCAATAAGACAAATTCAGAGAAACATAGAGATGAAAAGTATTGTCACAAATAATGATCAACTTTTGATTTTTTTCATTATAAATAATAGACTATTTACGATGGATAATATGTTTTCATCACAAACACTATGTTATTTACGACGTAATATTTTTATCACAAATAATGTATAATTTTAATTTTAAATTTTTTATTTTTTCACGTATTAGCGAGTAAAATATTACATTGTAAATACTCAAGTATTGACGGAGAAAAATGACTTTCCATCGCCAATATTCAAGTATTTACGATGTAATATTTTCATCATAAATAATCTATAACTTTTAAATTTTAAATTTTTTATTTTTTACGTATTATCAATGAAAATTTTTTATCATAAATAATAGGTATTTATGATGATAATTTAGTTTTCATCATCAATACTCAATTATTTACGACGTAATATTGTTATCGTAAATAATCTATAATTTTTAATTTTTAAAACATTTTTATTTTCTTTCAAATATTAGTGACGAAAATATTACGTTATAAATACTTGAGTATTGATGATGAAAATAATTTTTCATCATCAATATTCAAGTATTTGCAATGTAATATTTTCATCATAAATAATCTGTAATTTTAAATTTTAAAATTTTTATTTTTTCACATATTAGCGATGAAAAAATTTTATCATAAATAATAGGTATTTATGATGTAAATTAGTTTCATCGCTAATACTTTATTATTTATGATGTAATATTTGCATTATAAATAATATATAATTTTTTAATTTTAAAATTTTTATTTTTTTCAAATATTAGTGACAAAAAATTTTCATCATAAATAACTAGTATTTGTGACGAAAAATGAGCTTTCTTCACAAATACTTGTATTATTTATGATGAAATTATTTTTATCACTAATATTTAAAAATTTAAAATTAAAATAAATATTTATTATTTGTGATGATTAATATCGTTGTAAATAATAGGTATTTATGATGAAATTTTTTTCATCGCAAATATGAAGCTATTTATGATGAAATAAATTTTTATTATAAATATTTTATTATTAGTGATGAATTTAATTTTCATCGTAAATAGTCTTATTGGCGACGAAAATATTTCTGTCGCCAATAAATTCATCGTAAAAACTCTCTTTTCTTGTAGTGTCCAAGCGTTAGATCTGATTCAGGATATCGATATGATCGATATAGTATTTCTTTAAATTAGATTTTTTTATAATATTTTATGTCATAGATCCTTAGGAAGGTAGTTTAGATCTGATCTAAAGCATGTGTAGGAGATTAAATAGTTTAATCTACTGCTTTCGCTATAAAAATTTAAAATTATATCCTTTGAACTGCCTGTTTCCTAATAAGAAGTTGGCTTATTTCAACTTTAGCAGGTTCAGGATCTTGATTCATATTTTCACAATATGCATCAAATAAAATCAAAATAACACTTAATTTAATATGTGTATCAAATATAACAACTAAGTTATGTATAGGATATATCCTGTTCCAATACTCATTCTATTTAAATTTCTCAAATTAGCCATTTTATGACTATTGGGGGTTAAATGGTAAAAAGCCCCAAAATAGCTATTATCAACCACCTAGAAATAATTTTGCCGTTAAAGGCTGGCCCTGGCCCGTAACGGCATTAAATGGACTATGCCTGGCATGGCCCGATAAAGGGCTTAAATGGGCCCTTTATCGGGCCATGCCAGGCACGGCTCGTTTGGGCTAATTTTTTTTTTTAAAAAAGAAAAAGATCGCCCATCAGGCCCGCATGCCGTCCATCAGGCCCATGGGCCTAACGGACCATGGGCCATGCCTAGCAAGGCCCGTCAGACCCGGGCCTAGGGCCATGCCAGGTCCGGGTTTGGGATAAACGGGCTGTTTACTACATGAGCCATGCCTGGCACGGCCCGTATGGATCCTGGTCCGATGGGTCTGGGTCGGGCTGTGCCAGACATGGCCCAGTACACATGTATATTGGATATAGAAGCCAGCACGTAGCCCCGGACGTTGTTGTCGTCATCCAACCACTTCTCATGGTAGCCTTTTGATCAGGAGTCAAATAGGCTGGTAGGTCTGGAAGGTCTTGGTCAAGTATATAGCTCAGCTTTTTGAAACTCAAGACCATCTTCAAGTTTCTGAGCCAATCCTTGTAATTGGATCCAATCAATCGGTTGTTTTCTAAGATTCGAGTAACAGGGTTAGAAGCAGATATTTTTCTATAGAGAGAAGAAGATTCTAGTTAGATTTTGTAATTGACTTTTTAGTTGTTTTAAGATTTTATTTTAAAATAAACTGACTCACACTATTTCTTGGATCTCTCATATTCCTCATGTAGAGAAATGGAAACCTTCATGATTAGGATTTCTAGTGGATACTGCGGTCGCACCAATTGATATACCAGTTCATCTGACAATTATTGACGATATGTCAATCAATTAGTGGATAGTTCTTATCCAATGCTTCTTAAACAAATTGTAGTGATACCGGTCTCTAATTTCTGAAGTCTTATCTGACAGTTATTGGCCTCATTTCTTAGTTAAGTCAGACCCACTGTTCTTGCGAAAGCGCAGCCATCATTGAAACCCTTACTTGACAGTTATTAGACCCAATCTCATCTCCACCCCATAGTATCTCATGCTAATAGAGTAGTTGCATCTTTCTTGATGCATTAAAATCACTGTATCCAATCAAGAACAGTCAACACTCAAAAGGGTCTGCACATCTACAACGGTGGAAGACCGTTCGACTTAATATTTTATGAGAAGATTTAATTTAAATCTTCTTTAGATTTAATTATTTATTTACATCATATGTAAATCCATAATTAGATTGAATTTACTAGTGAGATCGCATCTTGACTCATCAAGACCAGACTCATGGTGCAACACAATTATGGTGAACTCAACGCTAAGCACCCGAAATCAGATTTAGTCAAACAAATTGGCTAGATAAGTGAAGATCGATGGGAGGCTCCCGCTGCTGGTGCAATGGTCCTAATTATACCATCTTTTGAACCACTTATCTTAGATACCAATAGGTCAACCTCATCTAAATTGGCTAAAGCTTTTGGTTCCTGACCATCAATTGACTTATTGCAACCATCTAAATGAATTCATGATACAACCCTACATCAAGGGTCATAGTGATTCAATATAATCACCACACATATCAATGAACCACATCATGATTATCTCATAATCTAATTAAATCTTTTCTTTTCTCAAAAGATGACTTATGATTAAAGGGTTTGATCACTTATCATCCTAAGATAACCTTTCAGTATAACTAATTTTATGTCAGGGCAACCTTATATCAGGATGAACTTAGACTAACCTAATTGCTTATCAATTAGATCTCTAACATAAAATTTTAGATTCAATCTAAATTTTAGATGTGTAATTAGAGTTTCATCTCTTATCATCCTAGGATAACCTTTCAGCATAATATTTGTCATGTCAGGATAACCTTATGCGGGGATGATCCTTAATTAACCCTATGTTTATCGATCATAATTTTTGATCTAATATTTTAGATCTAATCTAAAATTCAGATCAAAGCACAAAAAATTAATTCAAATAAACAAAAATTAGATCTAATCTAACAATCATGTTTATTTGAAATATAAAATTCAGATGTCATCTAAACTTCATATACAATTGATAAACATGAATTTTCAGATCCAATTTAAATAGAGATCAAATCATAAGCAAAATAATTCAGATCTTTTTAGATCTAAAAATATGATCATACAACCTACGCTCTGATACTAGTTGAAGGAAAAGCTAGGGCAGCATGCATGCTAGAACAACAAAAATTTTTATACAGACAGTGAAAATGATTTAATCTAACATACAACTTCTAGATCTCATCTTATGAGATATTTTCTATCATGTTCTTAAGATCTATATGCAGCAAATAAATTTTATTAAAGCAAAAACTTGAAGATCTCATCTTCATTTTTGCACGAATAGTTATTCACTGCAATTGATGATCATGGATATCTTTTGATTCTTTTTTGATCTGCACAAGTATCCGGTCTGTATAGATATCCATGGGATAGATCTAGGAAAACTCTTCTTATTTTTTACCAAAAATCGACAAGCAACTTTAAAGAAGAAGGAAGAAGATGAGAGAATATCTTCTCTCAAATCAGCACCCCGAACCTTGGCACGGAGAAGAAAGAAGATGCCCAAACTTTTGGGTGTGGAAACCAAGGATGCCCAACCCTTTGGGCATGGACATGTGGAAGAGAGGGAGAGTGGGACATGGAGAGCTAGGGAGGCTAGGATTTTTTGTTGCTTTCTTATGTCTCTAGAGATCACATCTCAAGCCCCTTTTATAGGTCAAAAGGAGTCCTACTTGGTTTAGAAATTGGATCAAATCAGATCCTTATCTTATAAGGAACCCAAAACTAATTCTTATTAGGACTCTTGGGGCGCCCCTACTTGCTCTCTTTGATGCCAAAACAAGATGGGGCATGCGCCCCATCTTTCTCTTCCAATTCTTTATCACACAAGGATAAGGGGGCGCCAACATGGATCTAATCCAATTTGGTGCTCAAGACCAATTTTTTCTAACTAATTTGTAAGGCAAAACCAACTCTTTACTGCTTATAATGCTTGCAATTGACTTGATCCAATCCCCATCTCATAGGGATTCAAGTCTAAAGAGGATTTTTTGGATTTATCATGTGCAAGTATGGTTTCCTAAATCCAATAGAATTTCTCAAATTCAAATCTAATTGAAACTACATGAGCCCAATTGTACGATCCTAGATCAAATCTCTTATTGTGTGACCCCATAGGTTCAATTCTGTCTGGTAATATGATATATATTGTGATCCCTGTTAATAATATTATTGAAACTTCTTTCAATAGATTAGAATCCTTTCTAATTCAGTCAATTTGAGAATTATTGATCATAAGAATAATTTTAATTTATTCTACAATCCATCAGTGCTACCAAACAGTATGTAGTGGCAATTCAGTAGAACTGAATAGATGAATCTCTTGGTATAATTACTGTATGATCCAGTTCTTCTATTGTGAGTCCCGACAAGACTAAGGTTATGGATAACTTGTCAATCTGATCTTGGTATATATAAAATTCAATCAATTTGAGTTTTTAGTGAATTCTCATGAAAACTTTTTTCTATCATTCACACTTGCCATAGCTATGGACTTTCGAACTCAGTCTCATGATCCTCACAGGACTTCTTCCTAACTATCAGAATCGGTAGATCCTATATAGGTGCATACCCTATTCTTACAATAAACTTACTATAACCAACATACACCTCAAGATTCTATATGACTAGAAGATTGAGTTATGGTGTAGTCAAACTACAGTAATCTCATTCTAAATAGGAAGTAGATATCTAAGTGACTATTCGTGTTGGTCATGCTCAGCATCCTTGTTTTGTAACAAGCACCTGCACTCTTGCTCAATGTCTCTACACTATAGATTCGAAACTCATCTATTCATAAAGAAGCGATCCGTACATCAATCTATCTAGATCGATCATATCTCTGTGATGATCCTATAGTCGGAAGTAGTTTATGAATTAAACACCAATGACACATATCTCAGATTCTTAATTTTTGAGAATATGTATCATCATCTTATTAATTCATTGGATGATTTATAGATTCATTACACAATATGAATGGATAATAATTTAATTTATTTTCTAAGATTTGGGTTTCATCCTGGGTGGGTTAATTATATTCGAGCCACTAATAAGTCAAGATTGCAAATTATACCCTTAGAAAGATTATATATATCTACCTAATTGACTTCTAGGGCATACATCTAGCATAGTCGTCCTATGAGATTTGAGAAGCTGAGTCCTCAAGTCTGTGGCCACAGCAAGGTGATTGATGGAAAGGAGTTTCCATGAGTTTTATGATTTGGACTCGAGCTAATAGAATCTTGTATATAACAGATATTGGGGTGTGATGAGTTTTCCATAACCTTTACCTTGTCAGGACTTACGATAGAGGATTGAATCACACGGTAACTATACTTAGGGGTTCTATTTATTCTGTTCTGCTAGAATGCCACCACATGCTGTTAGGTATCACTAGTGGATAGTGAGAACTCACTAGGAGCATTCTGGATCGATAATCTTTGATGGGTGTGAGTTGAAATTGTTCCAACCCATTGAAAGATATTTCGATGATACTATGATGGAGATCATGGTATGTCTCACTATCAAAAAGAAGAAACCTATGAGGTTACACACAATAGGAGTTTGATTAGATCAAATGATTGGATCATGATCAAATTATAAATATGATTGATAATTTGGATTAATTCTAAAAGTTACAATTAGAGGATCTGCTAATAGTAAGCAAGGAGGACCTAATTGTAATTATTGCAATGTAATTAATGAGATCAAATTGAGGTTCAAGTCTTAATTGAATTAAATCTGATTTAATTTGATTAGACTTAATCTAATTAAGTTTAATTGGACATTTAGATTTCAGATTTAGATCCTAATTAGGTTAGGATTGAGACTGGAATGAATTGAGCTCAAATTAGATTCGAATTGAATTTAGATTGAATCTGAATTGGTTTATATGCTAGAGTCTCATATTTACTGAGACTCTCTCTCTTCTCTCACATCACAAAGGAGAGGCGCACATGGGGATGCATGCCCCCTTCTTTGGTGCTCGTAAGAAATAGAGAGGGTGCCCATCCTCTTCCCTGATCTTATCTCTCCTCTGGATAAGGCTTTATCTTTATCCAATTTTGAATTTAATTCAAAATAAGGATAAATCTTATTGGTTTGAGGTTGTTGGACACCTCTATTTAGCAGGTGTGGAAGAGAAGTGGGTAGAGATTTTTTTCTATGTAGAATTTTATTCTATGCAAAAATCTTTTTCAGCACCCCATTTGCTTCTGTGCCTCCCCTTTCTGGCGCCCACCCCCTAGTGCACCAATAGAGAGAGAGAGAAAAGGAAGGGAGAAGGAGTTCTCTCATCCCAGATTGCCTCTTCACTTCTTCTGATCTTGTGCGAAGGGTGTTCGCGCACAGTTTTCTCTTCAAATTTTCTTCCTCTGATCTTACGAAGAGTCAAAAAAGGAGATCAAATCCAAATCAAAGGAGCGAGATCTGAAAGAGAGCTAGCACCTTGGTGAACTCGAACACTCCTGATCTACATCAGTCTCGTGTGAATATCCGTAAAGATCGAATGTATGTGCGGCTTCATCAAAATCTGCAGACATCTTCAGATCTAGATTTAGAAGGCGTTTAGCGCTATAAGTAGCTAATCTAATCACAAGTATTATTTATTTTGAAATCAGATGCATGTTCATCTTATCTTCATCATATGAACTAGATCCGTAGATGTTAGACTAGATCTATACATGCGTAGAATAAATAGTTTTAATCTAATCTTTCGCTACATATTTCGAAAAATTTTAAAAATCTGCATACATGACATCTCAAAACCCAACGCTCAGCCCTCGTTAACCTTGGAGGATGTCTCAAGGCCACCAGAGGGGTGAGTAGGTTTAGGTATAGCTTCGATCCTCCAGCAATTTACTGGTTTTCAATATTCTTCTCTCAAGCCTCGATGACCCAAACGTGAGATAATGCACATGTCGAGGAGGTCGTGCAGAGATTTTTTTGTCAACGATCTCAGAGCTTCCAGAATACTATTCATGAGACCATCATTGAGATTTTTTGAGATTCATATCTATGTAATCAGCTGAGTTCGTTGTCACAGCCATCATAGCAGATAAGTCAAGCATTATTAATAAATTTTTTTTATTTAAATTTTTATATTTAAAAGCTTCACATAGTTAAACTTGAGTCAGAAAAAGAAAATCTGAGGGTCAAAAGTCAATCTATCTATCCCATGGATAGGTCAAAGGTGTAGATACATCTATATCATTATATAAAACGTGTAAGAATAATCTATTTGAGAATCAAACTAGTATATCGAAATATACCCCTCCATGCTGGTTTAGGCTTCAAGTGGAAGAAGGAAGTATCTAGGAGGTCAAAATTCAATCTAATCATCCGATGGATGGATTGAGGATGTCTATAGTTTCATATCATCAAATGAAATATGTAAGAATAATCTATTCGATAATTGAAGGAGTATATCAAAATATATCTCTCCGTACCGATTTAGACTTCAAGTAGGAGGAAGAGGGTACCGAAGAGATCAAAATTTAATTTAACCATTTGATAGACTAGTCGGAGGTATCTATAGCTCTGTATCATTGAATGGAATATGTAAAATAATCCATTCAAGAATCGGAGGAGTATATCAAAATATAACCCTCCATAAATATTTAAGCTTAAGGCTCACTGATTACTTTAGTTTATGGTTTCAATTAATTTACTTCTAAAATTATTAATAATATTTTATTTTTTGTTACAAGATGTTAGGATATCCAGCTCTCATCCACCTACTATTGCAGATGACATATAAGAGGAGGAGGAGGAGAAGGAAGATCTTCATTAATTTTTTAGTTTGATTTAATGTATTATATTTTGATATTTGAACAATATTATCTTGTATAATTGGATAATTCATACTTTTTATATAATATTAATTTTTATTTATGATTATGATAGTTAATTGTTAATTGTTATAGTATCTATAAATATATGTTAGTTGTTAATTTAATTATAGCAGATTTTAATAAATATATTTCTTGTAATTTTTTAAAAAAATCTATTATTAGCTATGGCTAAATCCATCGCTTATATCATCGCTAACTATTAACGATGGTTGTAGGTTGTTAGCGATGGCTTACAGCAGTTGCTAATATATTTTAAATTTTTAATTTAATTAAAAATGATATGAAATTATTATAAGTGATGAACATGCCGTTGCTAATTATTGTCACTAATATTTATTAGCGACAATTTTTTCCACCATCGCTAATAATGATCTTCAGCGTCTAACTTTTTTCGATGGTTTATTGATGATGGTGTGCCGTCGCTAATAGTATTAGCGACGGTATTTAGCCATCGCTAATAAGTAGTTTGCTTATAGTATTCCTCACTATGAAGACTCCTCTGTATCCCATCAAGACCAAAATGAAGGCAATGATGATTGGGAGTTCTGGAACTGACCAGCCAAAAGGTCTCCAAATAATGACTATTAGCGACGGTATTTAGCCATCGCTAATAAGTAGTTTGCTTATAGTATTCCTCACTATGAAGACTCCTCTGTATCCCATCAAGACCAAAATGAAGGCAATGATGATTGGGAGTTCTGGAACTGACCAGCCAAAAGGTCTCCAAATAATGACGCTTGGAGACACCATTTGTCATGCTCGAAAGGGAGCCAGTTGACAATTTACCAAACCCGATCAAAAAAGGCCGGAGAAACCATAATGGGTGGTTTGAATCAATGTTGGCGATCCTGACAGGAAAGATTCGCATTCAAGGAAGTTTCTATGCACTCAATAAAACTCAATAATTAATCGAGAATTAGATCTAATCCTTTGTCCTAATCTTTTTCTCTGGTGGCTAATCTTCAAGTCACTTCTAAATTTGGATTCAAATTCAAAACACTAGCACTCAACCCCACATTACGAGGATTTAATTGATAATAATGATAATATTTTACATTAAAGGTTGCTCTTACCATTAATCCAATGATGAGATCAAATGGGTCTCTAAGAGTTCTTCTTTCTTGAGATGACTGTTTCATTTGTTTCTGAGGAGCTTCCTTCATCTTTCCACC
>KE504906.1:113667-131684 GCA_000441515.1 Elaeis oleifera
TTTTAAAAAATATAATTACTTGTTATTGTAATTAAAGTAGGTTTAAAAAATTAATTATAAATTTTTAAAAAAATTATTAGCGATGGTATTAGTGATGCTAATTGCATCGATAAAGATTATAACTGATGGCATTAGCATCGGCAATGCTGTCGCTAATAAATTTTTTAAATTTAATTAAAAAAATTTAAAAAATATTAGTAATGATTTTATTGTCGCTAATATCATGCTAATTACATGTATTAGCGACGAACTTATTGCCGTCGCTAATAATAATAATTAGCGATAACTTTACTTCCGATAAATTTTTAGTGATTGGAGTCCGTCGTTAATATTATTAGCGATGGGGATTGGGTTATTTATTATCGATAATAACCTATTTTCTTATGTGAGTGGGCCGTGACTAACTTCAGTGGGCTGTATGGGGTTTTTGAAGGGTTAACTCCTACACTTTCATCATCGTGGCCTTCGCTTCGATCCATTCGTGGGCAAGGAGCATCATGTTGCTTGATAAGGTAAGACATCGACTTGGGTGTTCTCAGATCTTAGCGTCGATTGGACCTCAATGTTCTAAAAAATCTTGGAGAGCTTTTCACCCTTTCTCGGATACTAAGCCACCTTCAGCCTCTAAGCCATAGAGAATTCGAGGCCTCATCATGTGTGGGGTGTAGCAAAGGATCCGATTTTCTCGGTTAGATAATCGCGAGCCTTATGAGCTTTTTGTGGTTGCCTTGGAGGCACCGTCACGGGATCGAGCCTTGTTTGACTTTGCTTCAGCCCTGTCACCACCTTCCTTGGATCGATTGAAAATTTTATCCTTCAAAAAGCATTATTGAACGAAATGTCAGTCAATTTTTATTATAAACTAAAATTGTATTTATATTATGGCTGGCTATCGTCGACAGTGTGATGATGGTGCCATTGACTTTTCTCAAAAATTAGGAAGAAAATGATGCCCCAAACACCATCTCCTTTTCCTCCTTAATTTGGTCTCCTGCCCTCCACACCGCTAGCTAGGATAGAGATGGTCTTGATGACACCAGTCATTGATCGGTTGTTATTATTTCCTCATCGAGCATTTGATTTCATCACTCCTAAACATACTTGCTAAGATAGCTTCTCTGGATTAAGGCCTTGATCTTATCCTTGAGTTGGTGGTATTTTTCGGTATCATAATCATGGTGACGACGGAAGTAGTAGTACTTCCTCTTGCTTCTCCTATCCGAATGAAACTTCATCGGCTCAAGTCATCGCAGAGACTTTTGACCCTCGATCTCCATCAGAATCTAGGATCGAGAGACAGATAGAGGTGGGTAGCTGCAGAATCATTAAGGCAGACTCCTCGGTCAATAGCTCTTCTATGGTCGAGAAGGTTCCCTTTTAGCTTGGGCCACTCGAGGATCTTTCTAATCTCTCTTCTTACAAGAGATCTTTTTTGCTTCCACCTGCTTGCGCAACTCTCGAACTTTTTCTGCTTGAGCGTATCTTCAAGTTCAAGCTAGCAAGCTAGTATGGTCCCTCGAAAACTTCTTATCGAGGGAGAAATAAGGTGCTCATTCTGTAGCCCTCATTTTAAGTATTGACATTGCCACTGACTCATTGAGGCTTCGCTCCTCGAGCATGGTGGTGTTGAAGCGCATGATATAGTCATGTAGTGACTTGTCCTCTTCTTACTAGAAAGAGAAAAGTTATTAGAGTTTCTTGGTTGAGGTCAGTAGCTATTAAAGTGAGTAACAAATAGCCTATTGAGATGCTTGAATGAATGAATTGATCCTGGTTGAAGTCTAAAATATCACACCCATGCCAACTTTCTGAGGGTGACCGAAAAGATGAGGTAGAGAATGATGTCTGAGGTATCCTGCAGCATCATGAGAATTCTATAACCCTGCAGGTGATCAAGAAGATCCGTGGAACCGTCATATGGCTCCAACTAGAATACCTTAAACTGATTTGGGATCATTTTCATCCAAGATGGTCTAAATGAATGGTGATTGAGAGTTGAAGTCAAGGCTATCATTGCTCTGGTGAGGCCCATTCTGGACTTCACCAAGGTCACATTTGATATCCTGAACTTTTTTGTTGAGTTCCTCCTCTCATCGAGATCTTCTAGAACTAGAAAGTAGGTTGGGACCAAATCATTAGTGGAGGAAGAGCTTCTCAAGCATGCCTCCCATGAAGCTCCAACAAGAGAGGAATGAGCTGTAATAGTGGGAGAGCAATGGGAGTATCGCCGCGATGCATATCTCATACTATGAGGGCAAGATCGCCAACTGAGATGGGAGGAAACCGCTTGGGGGTTCGGCTTCATATGCTGTTGTTGTCACTCCATCACTTATTATAGTTGCTGCACAGTGTTGGTCGGTGCTTGGATCTAGTGAGTCCGAATATCAAGTGGTGGTGAATCTATCATGGTCGGAGGTTGTACTGTAATGGACTTGTGGGCAGCATTGCTCTAGCTACAATGGATGGATTACCGGTGGGAGGCGGTGGAGTTTTGCCCTCTCATCAGTACCATCCTTTTTTTCTCTCCAAAGAACAAAATTCCTTTCTCTAGCGCCAATTTATTGCTGCAATACTCTACAGAGGTGTTGTGTGGCTGGAGCTAGATGCTGTCCGAAATCTACGATGCTGAAGAGTACTTGCAAAGAAAGTCCACACTTGTCGGGGTGTTCCGATGGGAGATCCTTCAATGCTTAAGTTAGTTGGAACTTTCGGAATAATAGAGAAAAAAAGTCATAGCCGAAAGAGTGGAGAGAATTCTCCTTCCTCCTCCCTTTCGGGCTTGTCCTTTTCTCGAGTGCTTGCATGCTAACCTGAAGATCTCCTTCATACCTCTTTTGCATAGAGGTTGAGCCCTAGGCTGCTAGCTAAAATCTATAAGTTTGTTAGGCCAAGCTCTATAGGTGTTAAGCCATGATATGGCCATTTATTGAGGGAGAAATCTCTTCCACTTCCTTTGAATCAAAGTTGTTATTCATGGATGTTAGGTGCAGGCCTCACCTGCGCAGCTGGTCCAATTGACAGGTTTGTGTCCACAGCTGGTGCGACTTCATCATGTCATCTTGGGTGTGCCCCAATAGAGGATTGGTCTCAATCGGTGGGTCTCTTATGCAACACTCTCCTTGGCTCACGGATTATGTTCATGTGTTTCATATACAAGTTCCAACAATTTTGATTACATGCAAAAGTTTTATTTATAAAAGCTTCTTTATGAATCTCTTAATCATAATTTCCTATGGAGCTTACTTAAAGATGACTACTTATGAAGGTTAAACTAAAGTTGGTTTCATGAGTACAAATTTGGATAAAGTACAAACATAAAATAAATATATTGTTGATTGTAACCACTTTATATTAGATATTAGAATAAAGAAGTGGGTAGACTTTTGTTGCAAACTGTTTTGAAATTGAAAGAAGAAAGTAAAATCTGAAGCTTATAATGGAGGGCTAATAATTTCAAAATTAAGCTCAAGAAAATATGAAGCCCCAATGCTTATTAACAATAACATATAAGAAAAGTGAGCAAGTTCATGGTGATCATCAATCTGATCTAAATACAAAGGTGCTCAAAGAGCTTAATAATTAATTTATAAAAGCCCAATCTGCTACTGTGTATAGTGTATTTAATTCTCATGTTTCCGTAAAGAAAGGCTCATCTAGTTGGTGTAGTTTTATCTAGTTAATTTTTCTCTAATGCATCGTTTGGCATGACATAATCAGATGAATATTTATATCATACTACATGGTATAATATTGCACTCCGACAACAAAAGATTCGTGATCTTGCTTGAAAAAAAAATGAAAAGAAAAAAATGTTTTGTATCCATTAATTTATAATGAACTTATCATAGGTATTGATCACATAAATTATGATAGCTACAGTTGAAATAGCTTCCAATTATGAGTATCATAAAAAATGTTGATTGCATAATTGAATAGAAGATCACTGGATGAATTATATATTTATTACTTATATTAAAAGGATATATTTAATATTATTAATAATGAAGCTATTATACAATTATACCAAAGTATGGAAACATGTTGAGAACAATTATAGTATTTTTATGCTTTTGTGATTAAGAAACTTTATGTTGATAGACAATATATTGAATACATTATTTTCAAATAAATTGTAAAATTTTATATATTATGTTTACTTGTGAAAAATTAGAATTATAATTAAGGTTCATCAAGAAATCATTAGATAATAATGATACTCCCTTGCATAAAATTCCTGGCTTCAACCCTGGCATGAAAACATGAAAATTGGTTCATATTATTGTTTTAAATATGTTATAACATTTTTTCATCTTGCAGTAACATTAGCTAGTTGGATTATTGACAAACTTGGAAAAGATAGGGGAGGGAGAGGGTGTCTTTCACCATCTCAGATGTGGAATGTTGACATCCCACATCCAAGAGCATTCTTTTTTATTATTTTTATTTTATAATCATTATTTTCTGTGTTTGGCCAAACATTTTAGTTAGATAGTCTACTTGAAGGTTTATTACATAATTTTCTATGGGCCTTGGTATGAACCTATGGACTTAGTTAGATCTAATGCAGCTAGAGCAACATACAAAGCTTATGTGTGTGTTTTGCAGCTGATATAGCCAATCTTATTGTAAGGACCTGGTCCTTTATTTTTCCTATATGAAATATAAAGCATCCGAAGAAAGCTTCACGCATTATGCATGTGAGCAAAGGAAGGAAGACTCTCAATGAGAGTTTTTCTCCTCTCCTATTTTGATTGGAAAAAGGATTTTAGAGCTTGCTAAATTCTAAAAATTTTGGACCTATAACAAAGATCTCCTCTACCCTCAAGTCACCCCACCCCAAAGCCGATCAATCGCTGATGAGAGCGTTGATTTCTTATGGCTTTCATTGAGCATCCCTTAGCCAAGTCATTGCTAATCCTTCAACGGAACATGGCAAAGAACCCCCATAGTCTTTTCTCCTCCCTCTCTCAATCCATTGGCTTGCCACTTGGGGTAGCACTGAAAAGTCACCAAATTTGGTTGAACAAGCCCTTCCTCTATTTTTTGCTCTTCTCCCATATTTGTTTTTATTTTTCTGATCTTTTCCTTTGGCGACCACCATCATGACAAGCCATTACTGCAGCCACTGCTATCGAGGGGTTAGTGCCACGGGCTGTCATTATCGAGGGGTCGCTGGTCGTGGGTCGAGATTGTTGCTATAGGAGGGGGGTTGCCTTCCTCTATTTTTCAAGAAAAAAAAGAAGATAGGAGAGATATATAGAAAATAAAAATGACTCCATCTTTCCTCTCTCTTCCCTTTCTATCTCATTTGCATTCTTTCTCTCTATACACATCTACTGGACAAGTGGGGGTCTAAAAGTATTTGTGAGTTCAAGTTGATACTAGGAGGTGTCATAGATTGATATTGTGAGATCAAGAGTCTCGGACTAGCATAGCATGACCATCTATTCTAGTCTTTTGAAATTTTCTTCATCATAAATCTTGAATATTTACCATTGCTTTGATGGGTCTAGATCTATGAGTGAGCAATTGTCTGGGTAAGATGGCATGTTGGGTTAGATACTGTTTTGAGTTCGTAAACCCAGGAGTAGGTTAGTATTCATAGTATCAATAAAGGTAAGGGTTCTTTGATACAATCATCTTTATGATTATGAAAATTTTATATACAACTATACTTGCATGATTATGTATTTTATTTACATATTGGCTAGTATATTATGTGTTGATGAATTGATATTGCATGGTTCATGATAATTGATATTTAATTATAGATATTATGTGGAATAAAGAAAGTCATGATTTAATATAAATTGATGATGTGTGAGCAGTATTTAGGTTAATCGATCATACAAGAAATATGGTGTATAGACAGGATTAGTTTCAAACTAGCATGCGACACCGTTTTTGATCTATCGTAAGCTGGAGCATGATTGTGACTAATCTTATATCAAAAATTAGATTGTAACTTTAATAACATGGATGGGACATAGGCGATGTTTGGACTGATTGGCCATGTAAGAAATATAGTGTATATATTGGATCAGCCTTGGACTAGATGCAACATTATATTTGGCCTGCCACAGGCTGGAGTATGGTTGTAATTAGTCCAATACGAGAAAGTCAAATAATAATTTATATAACTATAAGCTTAGAAAAAGCAGAGCATGTGGACTAGTCAGCTATGTGTAAAATGTGGCATATCAGTCATGGACTAAGATATTTTATTTTACCACAGACTACAGCATGGTTGTGACTAGTCCAGTACCGAAATCAAATTAAGATAATGAACTATATTTAATTGAAAGATATCTAGACTAACCAGCATGTATAAAATATGATATTTGCAATGTCAATCATGGGTTTAGATCTGGTAGCTAGCTATGGATGGAAACGCGGTGTGTGTTTAGCTTGCCAAGGGCTGGAGTGTGAGTGCATCTAGTCTAGTGCTGGAGTGATAATGTGGTAATGATTCAATTATATTAATCAGATAATCAAAGATAATTTCACTGAAATATTGTTGAATCCAATTGTTGCTTGGATGATATATAAGCGATATATATCTTGATATTATTGTATGGTGATATACATGCAATTGAGTAGCTATACAGTTAGAATTGATGTATATATTGGTATGTGTTTATAGTATATATATTGTTATATTCAGTATTATTCAAATTATTGATATATAACCTTACTATTTCTTATCTATTGAATAAAGATATTTTATATTCATGCTGATGTGAGTGTGGGAGATTTTTATTGGACTGTAAAGCCCACAATCCTCCTTTACTTTTTTAGAGTTGCAGGACATAGTTTTGGATGTGTTTGATCGGAAGTTTGAAGAATGGAGTCATCTTATAGATCTTATATGATTTGTAGGATTTCATTTTAGGATTTATGTGGCTGTGTGATATGACAAATTAGGTATGGATTTGGAACATGATACTTATATCCCAAATCCTAAATGGTATATAAAAGCAACTTTATTTTTAATTTTTAATTTCTAGAGTAACTCTAGTTATATATATTTAAACTATTTTAGATTTCTACAGCAAGAGATTCTAACATTACTAGAGTTCAAAGAGTCTTTTTAAAACTTAAATAATTTTATGAGGCAAGCTATCAGCTCCTAATCCCACTTGCATGTGCGTTATAACCATTACGAAATAAAAAAAGCCTCTCTCCTAATCTCTTAAAGTAAGTACAAAATTTCTACATTCTAAGATCACAAAATTATTCTCCATATTTCTTATGTGCTAAGCAATGTTACGTCATTAAGTGTTCTAAAGTTAGTTAAGTAATAATTATTTATTAGAATATGTGAATGTCATTTTTTTAAGGTTTAAACATAGGTGAAAATAAGACCTACTTATTAAATGATTTTTTCATGATTACATTAGAGACAAACTACATTAAAATCCAAGGGTTCAAGCATGCTTTTAGAAAGATATCCAATATTATTTAATAATTCCCCTCAATAAAAACAAATAAAATATATAAAACTAATTTATTATTTCTAGGACAAAGACCTCTAGGATGACATGATGGATAGCGATGCATATAGCTATAAACTATATAAAAGTGGCTTAATTACCTAAATTTTAATTCAAAAATACTTATAATTAATTACTTTATTAAAAATAATTATTTTTATAATAACATTAATTAGTCCTCAGATTATTTATCTTTAAACTAATAGAAGTGGTTTAATTTCTTAATTTTCAATTCCAAAATACCTTTAATTATATTACTCCATTAAAAAATTTAATATATTTTGTAATGATCCTTATTAAATTTATTTTTAAAATTTAAATATATAGAAAGGAATCTCTAAAAAAATATAATGTATGAGCTCCAAAAACTCCCAGGAGAGGAAGGGGAGGGAGAATTTTCTAATCAGGAGATAAATGTGAAAATAATGCATCATAAAAATTAATTATGAGATAATTTTTTCATATTTGTTTTGGTAAATATTATTTTCAGGTCTTTTCAAAATTTAAACTTTAGTTATCTCCCGTATTACTATTTACTATTGGATCATGTATGGATCGGTTGGTAATATCATTGTATTATTGTGTTATTACTGCATGGTTTGTAATTTTGAGGGCAGTGAAACCACGTACGGTAGTACAGCTCAACATGATTTTCCTCTGGTGCGAGAGGTCTCGCCTTGCTTTAAATTGTTAATCAGCCGTAACATCAGACAGGCGAACGGTCGTGATCAAACTGAACAGCTGTTTCCTGTTCCGAGTCAAACCCCGAACGCCCGCTGGCAGTTCCAACGTAAGGCTCTCAAACTCAAACTCCGAAGTCCGAACCCAAAGCCAACGCACGTGCCTCGCAATCTTAGCATGCATCAACCGTAGCCGTCCATCTGGTGTTGTCCCCCGTAATCACATCGTTCCTTTCCCTTCGCTCCCTCTTTCCTCGCACGAAATCCACAAATCGAATCCCCTGGTCTCCGTTCCCTTCTCTTTGCTCGGTTTTTTTCCCCCCGAGATTAGGGTTTCTGGAGGGATTTCTTGCTGCGCCCCGGGAAAAAATCGTGCCTTTTTGTTTATTTTTCTTAAACCCTTCTTCCATTGATCGGGGGCCTTCTCATGCGAGCGTAAGTTTCTTTCTCGATTTCTTCTTCCTTCTCAATTAAATTTGCAACGAAAGATTGCTTTTTTGTTCTTTTATATCTCTGTTTATATGCCTTCTTAGCCGCTGCGGTCTACTTTCTTGGATGCATTGCCTGGTAGATTGTTCTTTGTTCTGATCCTGATTGTAAACGGGTAACTTGAATTGAAAATTTAGTTTTGAACATGCTGTTTTGTGTTATTATGTTTCTATGTTGGGTTCGATTCTTTGTTAGGTGAATTCCGCGATCAAAAGCGCAGGGTTGGTGAACATGGTGTTTGGGGTTCAGATGACCTGATATAGTAATCCTTGTTTAATGTGATGGGGCATTTGCGCTTGGTGCTTGGTTTTTGAAGCAGAGTGGAGCCAACGACTTGCTTACATGGTAGGTTTTTGCGACATGATCCGTCTAATTTAGAAGGAAATATCAGCAAGCGGGCCAAGGGATGGTAGATTGAGAATGGGTTTGAAAAAAGGGAATTTAAAAAGGTCGACAAGTCTCAGGAATGAGTAAGCTGAGGAAGTGGAAGCAGTCCTTTAATGGTCTTGGATGTATAGGGGTGAATGTGGAGATCTATTGAAGGAAGTCATTTATGGGGTGGAGATGATGCAGTTGGAAACACATGCACTCCAGCAATAATGGAAAAGCTGTGTCTTAGAGTGCAGGATTTATTGGAGGTTCTACATTAGGATACTTGACTGATTATTAAAGATTGGGACCATCTTTCAATTGTTTACTGCCAGTCCATCTAGGTTATCACTGAAGGTGAAGGCTGTTTGTTAGTATCATCCTGTACTAGGCTGGTGGTGGCATCTTGAAATCTGTTATCATTTATGCCTTTTTCTAAAATTGTTTGAACTAGATGGACCAAAAGTGGAGGATGGGGGCTGCTTCCTGTCTGATATGAAAAGTTTGATAATTGTTTCACAAATTGATTCTATTTTCCACCTTCATTCTAAGACAATTCCAGAACACTAGCTTGATGTGAACTAGCCTCTTCCTAATAAAATCCCTTGAGTGTTCCTGGTACTTAAGATAAATAGTCCATCCCTCCCAGATTGGGAAGTGCTTTTTTAAGCCCATGGGCTATGGTCCTAGTGACCTTTTTGGCTTACAAGTCTTTCTGAGGTAGGTCAAATGATGAAATTTGTAAACTTGTTAATCAAGAATGAGCAATAATAGGATTGGGGACCTTTGGCCCAGGTTATTATAAGAGGGTGTGCACGATCTTTTAAATACTTACATCCTTCATACAATTTTGTATACTGCCATTTATGGTGATACCTGAACCTAATGGTCATACTTTATGGTTTCGGAGTGGTTTGTCATATCACCATTGTGCATCTATATAAGTTGATTGAACCTGCAATATGTAGCCATAAGCATAACCAGCAAGACCAGCAAGAGTTGTTCCATTTTTTGTTGTTTTGGCTGTTCACAGTATGCATGTAATTTCCAATGTCTATGCAATTGCCAAATCTTATTTTATCTTAATATTCAACCAAACTTTCACAACTTTGTCATTAGTTTAATTTATATCTTGGTCCTATCCCATTATCAAATCTTTAACGGCCAAAAAGAGAGATCTTTTCTCCCCAGATTGCTTCCATCCCATGTTTCAAATGACCGTCGTAAGTGGAAATTTTATCACTGCAGCTTATGTTTGTTCAGATCTTTTTCTCCAACATTTCAGTCTATTAACCCTGTGCTTCCTAGCTGACTAGACATTGACCCTATAGAATATGCTGCATTCATCTTATGCACGAATATGCCTTATTGCTTAGAATTCTTATCTGCACAATGTAGTTAGTTTTGTTATTTTCTTAGGAAACTTTCTCCTCAGTCTTGCCATTATGTGAAGATCAAACAATACTACAAATTCCAGTTTTGCTCAATCCAAGAACATCTTGTTTAAGATTTAACTATAGATGTGCCTTTTTCTTCATCCTGCTTTTTAAAAAAATATGAACAAGGCAATCTAACAATTAAGTATCAGAAGGCTGATCTGGCTGACTGTTTGACATTCTTGTTATTGTACCATCTAATAAATTTGTTGAAGGGGAACCTTAAGTGTAGATCAGGGGAGAGGTCTTCAAGCAACAACAGGTGTAACCTTTCCCACCCTGAGTATCCTAGTATTTGATCCTTTTGATTTGTCCATTAAGACGGGAGGAGGACCTGAAGTAACCTTGATAGAGTTTTGTAAGATTCAAATGACAAAGGTTTATATGACAGAGCTTGTCTTGACAATGTTTACTCCCTAACAAAAGAAAACCCTGTCATGACAATGGTGGTAGGCCATAACAATGCCTGGTTAAAAACTCAAAAGTCAATTTTGTACTGGAAAAAAAGCCAATTGGTCAATTAATTATGGTTCTACCAAAGGTGAAATCCAATAGATTGTACTCTTTTAATGTGACTCGTTGATCTGTTGCAAATTGTCCTTATTCTTCAGTTGGTTGAATTCAAACACTTTAACATTTTTTTTTGATCATGTATCCATTTTCTTATCACTGTGCAACTTATCAAGGTATGATCTATGTGCAGTTTATGGTTACAGTAGATGCTAGATCATGCATACCTCTATGTGATCTCTTTCAGACAACTTGCAGATGGTGCAGTTTTTTAAGAGAATGGATCTTCAGGCCAATATCAATTGTTCTACAGTCGATCCCAGTAAGTTGGATTTTTAGCTCATTGGGTAAAATTTGATATTTACTGCAGGAATTTGTTGAGCAGGTGTAGGGCTGATGATAAAATCTCTTTTAGTTTCACAGTCATTACTATCAACAGTTAGGAACATCCGTCAGCCCCTCTTTTACTGAGCTTATTGCAGAAGAGACTTCTAACTATTTGTTGCCTCATATGGACATCATTGAGATTGATTCTTCAGAAAGTGAAGATGATCTTGAAATTAGACCTTCTGGATTACAAGATAGGTCATACAAAAATGGTGCTAGTGGCCAGTGGAGAAATACTTCCGAGAGGTTCATTGGTCAGAATCGTGATTCTGGCTTGAAACTCCCATCACATTCCATTTCTAATGGTGGTGAAGGAACATCAGCCCCACGATCTTATATGAGCAGTGTGGAACCAACAATCATATCTAATGAAAATTCAGGACATAGTATTAGAAGCAGTGGAAGAGATGAAGGCCGTCTTGTACCTCATGGAGGGGCTGGTTGTGTTGAAAGAGATGAAGCAAGGATTTTACCTTCCGAAAGGCCTATTCATATTGCAGAACTAGACATACATGCAGAACCGAGCCCGAGTACCAACTTTGGTTCAGATGCAATATCTACTGAATGGGGTATGGATGCAAATTCCTTATCTCGGCATTCTCAAAGGAGGATTCTTCCATCTTTTCTCAGCGAACAAATTTCAAACATGCATCAGAACCTAGCATTGGATCCTATATAGGGCCTGTTCTTCTTCCAACAGAAGGAACTTGCACCAGTGGGGCATTATAGAAGGTCTGAAGTGAATTTGAATGACATTGCCAATGATAGACGGATCCTCAATGAGGACCAGACCCAAAATGGTCCAAGGAGAGTTCTTCCATCATCTTTGCAGCCTGCCATGCATGGAACTGCATCAAAAAGTTCTCTAGACTATGAAGGAGGGAGTCAGATCCATAATTTTCCTGGGACAGAACATGATTCTGTAAGAACTAATGTATCTGATGGTAAGGTAGTCGATACAGCCAGGAATAATGATGAATTTCATGCGTATGGAATCAATGGTAAAGGTCGAATTCTACCTTCGTCAGTTCTAAATGGTAAATCTATTTCCAACTCTCAGCCAAAATCTTCGACAGAGGCCAGAGACATTAGTAATTTTCAGGCAAAATCATCTTTCTCTTTGGGAGCGAATATTGCTGATGGTGCACAAAAGTTTCCATCATTCTCAATTGGACATGAGAAATCTGGTACCAGTACTACAAAAGCTACAAATGAGAGATGGGGCAAAGTTGATTTTCACATGGAATCTTCTAGCTCTGTTGGAGCTAGTTCAGCTGCTGGTGTGCAGAGAGTTCTACCAATGGCATTCATGAAGAAAAAAATTTCAATAATACCACTCTGAAAACTTCAACGGAGTACAGAGGTGATTTATTTTTCAAGGCAAATTTACTCACTATGCAGGAGTAAGAGATGTTCACAAGTTAGTAAAGACATTTCTTTTTTTTTTTGTTGTGTGTGTGTGGCAGACGATGGTCATACATTTGGTAATGCTGGTAACGTTAGGGTCCTACCTTCATCATTGATGCATGGAAAGTCTATTAACAGTTTTCAGTCAGGTGGTGTTAGTGATGCACAAAATCACTTAAGCATAGGAGAAGATAGGAGAATCGAGCATGATGAGAGGGTAATATATCAAGAAGCATTGCAGGTAGTTCTAAACCTAACATAGCTTCATGTCATCTTCTTTTACTTGTGCTAGGAGAAATTTTGGTGACTCCATCGTATGTTTTTGTTATATGCTGAAGCATTTGCCATGAGTTGTGGAACATTTTTCCTTTGTCAATGGCTAGTGAACCACTGGGTTGTGAAACATTCTTTCCTTTGTCAATGGCTAGGGAACCACAGGCATCAAGCAAATCTTTGAGCAGAGAGTAAATTAATTGAATATGTTGATGTATTCCAAGAGGATATATTCATCATATTGATAATTATTTTATTAGTGAAGCTTTCCTTTTTAAGTTTTTAACAAACATCACATAATAAGCTATATGGTTTATGGTTCTGTGGCTCAGCAATCAATTTGAGGTGTATGCTTCACTTTATGGAAGTATAAGCTTTAAAGAATGACCTTGACATGGTTTCCTTAAGTTTTCTACTGCCTTCTTTAAGGCATAGATCTTTTCAATCCTCGAGGAATCATGATTTATGTCTTCATTTCTTATGTTAAAGACATTTTATTGATATCGTTGAGATAATAGAGCTTCATGAAACTTCTCATAGAGTTCTCTTTTGTGCTATGCTTTTTGGTGAGATTTAAATGCAAAGGTTTGTTGTTGTTGTTTTCTAGTTCCATTTTGATGTCTATATGCCAGGTTGATTTTCTTTCTAAACCTGTTACTTCTTGGCATTTTGTTTTTGTTTTATAAGTCTTTTAAAAAGAAGACAAGGTCTAGAGATGTATAAATAAACTTATTTAATGCTCTATTTTTATATTCTTTTGTTACACCATCTGCTTCCTGACTTTCATCTCGTATAACAGTATCCTTAATCATAATTATGTAATCAAGGAATATAAGTTTCGATAGCCAGTGTATTTGACTTAGGGACATGCTCAAGTGATTGTTGACATCTGTAAATTCAGAGAGAACTGATTTCTTAGTTTTTCATGCTTTCATGAGTGATACCGTCAGGTTCAAGGGATCATTTTCCTATGAAGTTGATTTTACTAACAAGAAAGAAAAATCGCAACTGAGGTTTCTATTATTGTTTTGTGCAGAATCTTGGTCAGCCAAAATTAGAAGATGATCTGCCTGAGGGGCTTTTGGCTGTTTCCCTTTTAAAGCACCAGGTATGGTCACCTGCTCAAAGTGTTTTTTCCCCTTAATTATGTCAATGTGTGACTTTGGGTAAAACCTTCATGTCCACAGAAAATAGCCTTAGCTTGGATGATTCAGAAAGAGAAAAGTGTGCTGTGTGCAGGTGGAATTCTTGCAGATGATCAGGTTACCTTATAATAATGACTCTGAGATTTTGGAATATGTGGTATGTTTCTTCGTTCAATCGTCATTCTTTAAAGGCTAAGCATGCTGTTATGTGACAGGGCCTTGGTAAGACAGTGTCGATGATAGCTCTAATACAAAAGCAGATGACTCAGCAATCTGAGTTCACATCTGGTGATTCAAGCCACATAAAATCTGTAGCCTTAAACTTAGATGAGGATGATGATGGAGTCACTGAAATGGATAAGGCAAAGCAGATTGCAACGGATGAATTAAAACAGGAACCTGTGGCCGGTACATCAATGCGTGCATCTCACAAGTCAAGGCCAGCAGCAGGTACTTTGGTGGTCTGCCCTGCAAGTGTTCTGAGGCAGTGGGCTCGGGAGCTGGATGAGAAAGTGACAAACAGTGCTAAGCTATCTGTTTAGTCTATCATGGAGGTGCACGGACGAAAAATCCTAGTGATTTGGCGAAATATGATGTTGTTCTAACGACATATTCTATTGTAACTAATGAAGTGCCAAAGCAGTCTACAGCAGATGATGATGATGGAGAACAAAGAAATCTTGATAGATGTGGATTAATGTCAGAGTTTTCTTCTAACAAGAAAAGGAAGCAGACATCAAACAGACAGAACAAGGTGAAGAAAAAAGGGAAAGGACTCAAGGATTCCCACTTTGACTTGGGCAGTGGCCCACTTGCTAGAGTTCGATGGTTTAGGGTTGTACTAGATGAAGCTCAAACAATAAAGAATCACAGAACCCAAGTGGCTAGAGCCTGCTGTGGTCTTCGAGCCAAAAGAAGGTGGTGTTTATCGGGAACACCTATGCAGAATGCAATTGATGATCTCTACAGCTACTTTCGGTTCCTCAAATATGATCCATATGCTGCCTATAGTTCCTTCTGTGCCTCAATAAATACCCCATATCCAGAAATGCTAGCCAGGGTATAAAAACTTCAAGCAGTCTTGAGGACTGTGCTGCTCCGTCGCACAAAAGGTACTTCCAATATCTGATTATAAGCTAGATATTGTGTTGGTTTTGGCCTCTGGTTGGAGGTATTTCTTAGGTTCTAACCGTGATACAGCATGCTTTGTTCCTCCATTACTATTCATAACATGTTGCTGTTTCTTACTTCATTGGAGACTTTGGGGATAATCACAGTTTAATGCTTGTTTGATTGGGAAAACGTGCTCATATCTCATGGCAAATGAAAATCATTAAAGCAAGCTTGCGAAATAGGGACATAAATAATGTCATTATTTATGTACATTATTTATGTCATTAATGTAGCTTATTTATGTACATAAGTAAGCTAATTGGAAACTTGTGCATTTGTTGCAGGAGCATGATGTACATCACTGTCTCAATGAGGGAAAGGCTGAGAAATAATGTAGTTATAAGTGAACATAAATCTCAATTAGCTTCCTTCTAGGGCTCATAATTAAGATGAGGCAAGACACAATTAGGAGTACGTGTCATATACTTTTGTGGCTTCATTTCATCTTCAGGAAACCATCTATGTTACTTTCATGATGATCCCCACAATCCTTCAAACTTTGCAGTTTTCATTTGGCATGTAAGGCTGCAGTAGCTTTTTGGTAGTCTTAAATGTGGATTTTAAAGACTGTAACGTGACACCAAATGACTCTGGGGATTATTATTGTTGATTATATCAATGTTTTCTGTATAGACTTGTTTTAGCTGGTACTGAGCTACTACAAGATCAGTGTACAGGGGTCTGATATGGTGCAGTACCCACGTGTTATAGCTGTTCTCTTGTTTCAAGTAGTATGCAGTGTATTTTATCAGTTGCACCAGTTATCCACTGGGTAGGGTCTTTACTGAGATTGAAAAAACTTGGACTGAATCACCTTTAGGGGCTTTTGGTTGCTTGTGGTTCTAGCTGCTTATAACTTAAGTTGTAGGTCAACCGTTAATATGGCAGCTATTCTTTTGGGTCTGCATGGAGTCGTATATCTACTTGTAGGAACTACTGTTTTCTGTATAAATGCCTGCAACTGAAACCTGTAACTGCGAATTCTTTGTTGGTTACCTGCGGCTAGAAAATGTATGGTTATGCATCAGCTGAGCTGGTGAGGTTACCTTCCCACCAACCCACATCAAAAATTGTGAACTCCTCTATTCTAATAATTTGACCGATTGTTGATTGTGTTTGAAACTAATAAGCACTAGGATGTCTACCATGAAATCAAACAATTTACCATGCACATTATGTGAATGATAATAGGATCAGTGACTGAAAATGATCAAGAGCATGACAATGTCATAAAATAATTGTCACCATTAAGAACTCGACAAAATAGAAATTTGTACAATAAGTTTGAATCACATCAGACTACAAAAATGCAGTAATTACTTCCATGTGTAACTCTACCAATTCCTGTATTGAGTGCATGATTACTTGATAGATTCATTGCTGCTTATGCATCTGCAAGTAAACCAAAGTGCAAAATTTGCTTGGATGGCATAATGCACAATAGTTTGCCACTGCATGTGCCATTTGACGACAAGAGAGCAGATAGACTCCTGATTGGGCATAACAGTTTTCTGCTCTGATGAGCGGCCCATCCTTCTTGTGATCCTCAAGAATAATCTAAAATCATCACAGCTATTAACTAACCTCAGGGAAGCACCTATTAGGGAATACATCCATCCATAGGAAAAAAACATAAGTGAACAAGATATGACATCTATGAAAGATAAATTGAGAGGATAATGGAACATTCATAAACAGAACTGGCAAAATGGAGCATAAGCATCTACTACATGACATAATTAGCATACAGTAAAGAAATGCAACTCTTGATCTATAAGAAACAGACCAACGTCACGATGAGTAAAGTGGCCAAACAAGTAGGATTTGGGCCACAACTTGGTGTTGGCAGGAATTATCATCATCATTCTTCTATGATCAAGTTTGATAGATCACACAAACTTTATAATAAATGGCCAGCGTTATCAGGTTGTATAATTTCATTACTCCCTTTGCTTTGGTACATTTTGATGCAAGCATGTCTTCTCTCCTCAAGGGGTGGAAATAGATTTATGTTGTTGATGAAATTCTCTTCACAAATAATTAGCAGCATTTTACGTACTATAAATAGCTCACGCTGCCAGCATTATTTTGTTATATGCTAGTTATGCTATCCACAAATTACCTTTCTAGATTTTTATATTTTAAAGACAACAAGGAGAGAAAAAGGCTAACAAATTGTTATATGGGAACAATGAATAGATGCATGAAGAATGGGTGTTACTGCTACTGGAACGTTAGATTCGAGGAGTGATAATTCATGGATAACTTTAGGAATTTTGATGTATAGGAGTTTGCAAATTGGTTGAGGCAAGATAATCAAGCCACATGATTCATTGAAAGAATGAAGGGTGGACTTGTGCTTTCAATAAATTACTTGGTGCAGACAACTAGCAATCAAAAGAAGATTATGCTTAATATTATTAGAAACAAATTTGGAGTTATGTTTAGCCTAGACCAAGGATCTTTGTGCTGGTAGTGAGGCCGGGCTGGTTTCCTGGCAGCATGGTTCAATATGCCTCCATGCCGTTCTATGCCGGGCCTGTATTGACAGTTGAGAGGTTGGGGGAAGGGGAGAACAGGAGAGAGGAAGAGAGAGAGAGAGAGGAGGGAGGGGAGGAGGAAGGAGGGAGGAGAGGAGGAGGAGGAGGAGGAGAG
>KE504906.1:131704-153634 GCA_000441515.1 Elaeis oleifera
CACACAATTTTCCGCCGTTTAGTTGGACAAAATTTCAGCTACCTAGTGACATTTGATTGTTCTTCAAAATGCCGCCACTATATTGCTTACTTTCGCAACAAGAATATATATAGAAGCCTTCAATACTAAACAAATTATTTTAATGAAGTGGTTGTGGAATTCTTGCATGAAGTTATAAAGCCTCTATCAATCTTCAAACATTGTGGCAGATATTTCTTTTGTTTCTTGCACATTTTATTTTTTGATTTTCATATATATATTTTACTAGATTTGGATAATAGATCCATCCCAATAAAAAAAAATCTAAATATTAAAACTGAAATGTAGTTAAGCAAGTTATATTTTGATAAAAAGTAATTAAAGATAATTTCTGCTTTTCTTTTTTCTCCCAAAATGCATCCTTGTGTTCCTCCAAACGCTTGCTGTACATGGCCAAAGGCCTCTATGGGCTATCTTCATCATTTGTGTAAAAAAGACAATCCACGAAGTTGATCATGAACATTTTTGAATAAATAATTGAAATTAAAATACCAATTCCACATATAAGCCAATCATATAGAACCAATTCATGTAATTTCTATCAGCATCCAAGAAGTCCAGTGTCTTTAAACTCCCTGCCGTAGCTTTATGTTCCCATTTATTTCAGTGAAAGATACAACTCCAAAGTGAGATACCATATAGAATTAGAATCCAAAGTTCTTAAGGCCGCTTCTTACAGACATATATACTCATCAACCAGACAGGATGTCAAAAGTTTATTTAAATATTTTGTACATAATTCCTAGAAATCAAAAGCTCAAGCGACCTAAAACTTATTTATTCACCATGAAACATACCTTCTAACCGAACGGGAAATCTTGAAGCAACCACCCACCATCCATACAGAGTCGCTTCTCTAATTTATCTGCAGCCTTCCATCAGGGTGGTTGGAAGGCTCACAGTATTGGTTCTCAAGACTTGGATAAACCTTACCTGTTTTCACGTAATTATTACTTACAAGATGGCACAAGAGTTTGGATTCTCCTCGGCACTGTGGACGTAGTAATGTGTGGTCATGTGAGGTTGGTAAGCTTTGTAGGCATTGACGAGCTCCATCATCATCAGCTCTTGGGATCTCTCTTCTTCTCGGCCTCCTCCTTCTTGGGTTCCTCTTTCTTGGCCTCCTCCTTCTTGGGTTCCTCCTTCTTGGTCTCCTCCTCCTTCTTGGCTCCTCCTTCTTGGTCTCCTCCTTTTTGGGCTCCTCCTTCTTGGTCTCCTCCTCCTTCTTGGGTTCCTCCTTTTTGGGCTCTTCTTTCTTCTCCTTCTCAGGCTCCTTCACTGGACCCACTGAGAATATATTGGTCGGCCAGAATTTCCTGAGTTTGCTCACAACTTTGACAGGGTCGACGGCTCCAACCACCGTCAGTTTCTTCTCCTTCATGTCCATTGCAATGGAATCGATTCCTGTGAAGTGAAATATAGGATAACATGTAGCCAACCTTTGTTTTTTTATTTTTTATTTTTGGATGTGTGTATGTTAGAAATTTATGATACAATCAAAAAATATGAGCACTATAACGGCAATTAGTAGGGAAGGAGGGGACATGACACCAGGAAGGGTGGAGACAGCCTTGAGAGCCTTCTGTTTGTCCTTGTCATCATGCAAGTCCAGTTTCACCACAATTATCTGCAATGAAACCCCAATAAATTCCTTTTTATGATGAAAGAATAGCCAGTAGTCATAATTTGATCACTGGTGGAGGTGAGTGAAGAAAACAGAGACATCCCCTGATTTCTACTTGCATAATCATTAGAACAGAGAAGGAAGAAGAAAAGGAATAGCAAACATAAGCTTGAACCAACATCAAAGACATTACTTATAGCTAAATTTCTTGTAACAGTTCACCAAAATAGACTCTTGCTTTCCGAAACATAAGGCTTCACAAAGATAAAACCACACCCAACTACATACTCACATTTTTTTTTAAAAAAAAAAAAACTCTGCATAAAACAAGACCAAAGCATTTGAAAATGAGGAATCATTCTTCAGATCCCAGATGAAAAGTACAAGCTAGATGGTAAAGACGATTCCGTTTTAAGATATGTATCTTGAAAAGTGATGAAGATGAAGAGAGAACCCATAAAGAAGCCATGCCATCAGAATAGCATCTCATTTGACAAAAAGAAGGAATCAAACATAACAAATATCTAACCTTCATCTCTCCGAACTCCCCAAACAGCACCCAAAGCAAAGGCCAGTGAGAGAGAGAGAGAGAGAGAGAGAGAGAGAGAGAGAGAGAGGAGGAGGAGGAGGAGGGAGGGGAGGGAGGGAGAGAGGGAGGAAGGGAGAGGGAGAAGATTGGTGGAGGCCGGTGGAGCACGTCCAACATGGTAGAGAGGGAGGGGAGAGGGACAATGGGAGAGAGGAAAGGAGAGAGAGAGAGGTGGGAGGGAGAGGGAGAGGAAGGAGGGAGAGAGGAGGAGGGTGGTGGACGTTCGGGGAGGGCTGCGGAGCTGTGTCACAGGGACCAGTGGTATCCAATTCTAGTTGAGATATCAATCAGGGGCATCACTTGATATTGACTAGTACTAAATGGTGCCTTTTCTTGCTTGCTGATACTACCTATTTCAATCAAAATCAAGGCAAAAGGGGTCTTCTTTTTTCTTTTTCTTTCCTCTTCCCATTTCACCTACTTTATCTTCATTTTAAGCGAGTGATTGATGCAGGAGCATAGGGGTAAATTTTAAGTAGATTATTTATTTTAATTGCTATTTTACTATAGCGAATTACTGTTCATGAGTTATTATAGTGCCAATATTGTTCACAAATATTGTAGCTTAGGATTTATTTTAATAGTTTTCAATGTTTGAGATTTAAAGGAGTTAATCTAGGGTTGGGATTAAAAGAAACATTTGTAATCCTAGTATTTAAGTGCTGTAATATAGGTTTGCAATCGTTTTTTGTCATTTTTTTATCAATAAATTTCAGAATCTTGAGCTTTTCTAAAATCCTAATTATTCCTTCTTTAATCCTGACATTTTTTCTAGCCTATAATCTGTCAATACCTGTTGTCCTCTCCTTTTACTATATCAATTTTGGTATCAGAGCAAGGATCCTATTAGATCATATTAGGATTTTTGTTCTTAAGTCATGGTTGGACGTGTTAGAGGTCGCAGAAGAGGAAATCAATGTTAGCAAGCAGATACGGCTAAGATGTGGCATATGATTGAAGATTTGTTGCGAGTTGTTCCAGCTTTATAGCGACAGGAACCTATGGCAGCCCGTGTGGAGAATTCGGAAGGTGACCATGACCCAATAGATATGCCAGAAGGTGGTCTAGAAGATGAAATTGATCCAAGAGATTTTGACAATCCCTTTCATGATGCTGGAGCCATAGATAATGTGGTGCGAGCTAGATTGGAGGAGCGAATGGTTCATGCCCTAGATCTAAATCATGGCAGAATCAAGATTGAAGTTGCTGATTTCTACAGAAAGATGCATGTCGAAGATTATTTAGATTGAAAAGCTAGTTTGGAGAATTATTTTGAGTGGAAGCCCATGGTTGAAAATAGAAAGCTGTTGTTGTGAAGCTTAAATTGAAGGGCACTGCACTTCAATGGTGGAAGAGAGTTGAAAAGCAATGTGTGCGTTAGGGTAACCAAGTCAGCACTTGGGAACACGTGAAAACGTTGCTACGGAAACAATTTTTGTCAGTTGATTATACGATGGAGTTGTATAAGAAGTTTCATTCCTTGAAGCAATGAAGTATGACGGTCGAAGAATATACTTCAGAGTTCTATAGCTTGTCCATTCGAGTAGGTTGGTTGAAACTAATGAATAGGTAACTTCTCGTTATCTTGTTGGATTAACCAATCTATTAGAGATGAGATGGGGGTTGTTGTTTGTTTAGTCTTGAAGATGCTCGGCAACATGTTTTGTTAGCAGAAAATGAGTGTGGAGATATAGTGCAAGGAAGCCCTTAGGCAGAAAATTCAATGATACAATGCAAAAGGATCTAGGGTCTGTTTGAAGTACTAAAAGTAAGCAAACTGCTTAGCGAACCAGTCAAGAGATCTATGCAAACAATCGGCCAAGTTGAGGAGGCTCAAGTACTTTTGGCCTGAGTGATAAGGGGAAGGCTGTAGCATGTTATGGTGGACAAAACAATTCTGCCCTTACTACTTTAAAAGGGAACAACAGCTCACAAAGTCGATGCCTCACTTGTGGAGAAAAGAATCATAACTCTTATGTATGTCCCAAATGACGAATGAATCTAGCAGAGCCAGAAAACGATAAATATGATGAGCTAGAGTCAGTTTATGATATTATGATTGTGTAGAAAAAGGTGAAGAAGTAGATGTCCATCCTGTTCAAGGGGAATCGTTGGTGGTTCAAAGAGTGATGACAACCACAAATAAGGAAGAAAAGGAAGATTGGAGGTGATGCAGCATTTTTCGGACATGCGTTCTTTGCGGTGGGAAGGTGTGTGATTTAGTTATTGATGGAGGTAGCATGGAGAATGTTATTTCGAAAGATGAAAATTAAGCTGTTTATTGAAAACATCCTTATCCCTACAAGATTTGTTGGCTCAAGAAGGGTAATGAAATACTGGTTACTTCTCGGTCCTTGGTAAAGTTTATGATGGGGGGGTAATTTGGATGATGAATATTGTGTGATGTTGTGTCTATGGACATTGGCCATATCCTTATAGGAAGACCTTGGTTATATGATCATGACATGGAGCATTGTGCTAAGCCAAATCTTTATTCCTTCTATAGAGGTAATAAGAAGTATATCTTGCATCCACTAAAGGAGGAAACAAAAGCGGCAGCAAACCTATATTACAGCACTTAAATATTAGGGTTATAAATGTTTCTTTTAATCCCTACCCTAGATTAACTCCTTTAAATTCCAGCTATTAAAAACTATTAAAATAAATCCTGAGCTACAGTATCCGTAAACAATAACGGCATTACAATAACCCATGAACAATAATTCGCAGCAGTAAAACAGCAGTTAGAATAAATAATTTATTTAAAGTTTAACCCTATGCTTCTGCATCAATGATGGAGGGACTTTTGCTCCAATTTAGAGGATTTAGTAAAGTTTAGGTTGATCTAGAGACACATCCACCCAAGGTGACTCCACTTCTTTTATTGGATTCTTGTGTAGATAAGCTCAAAAAGTCACCAAATATGGAAAAACGCTGGCAAAAAGTTTGACCTTTTGGGTTGTTTAAGAATTGCTGAGTTTTTCCTTCTTTTCTGAGAAGACCAAATTTTTTTATTTTTGGCCGTAAACTAAGCCTTATAACATGTGTAGAACAATAGCGAAAACTGTCGGCTGCTGTGTTGACACCAGTTCATGTAGTGTGGCTCAATTAGCATGTTTTAGACCACCAACCACCTAATACCAGTACCCCATGAACCTTGGTAGCTTGTTTTTTAAGAAACAAGGATTTATGTTAATTCATATATGGTGACTATTATATTGGCTAACGGAGACCCACATGGTGTTACAATGTGTAGACTGCTATCCCATATTTGACCTTGGATTTAAGTGCAAAGCAATACAATATAGCATGACATGTTACGTACCACACTTGTGCTTTACCATTGTATTCGCAATTTGACAGTACTTGGCATATTACCATGCCAATGTTTGGCATGCTATTGTCTGAGTGTGTGCAAAGAGTACCAAGCATTTGATATAACCCCCATCCCCAACCACAGAATAGATAGATAGCTAGATGTTTAATAAATTAAGGAGTACCAAGCATGAGCCAAGCTTCAAATGGTATGGTACATTCAATTCCATTGGTATGATGGCATGCCTTTGGCATGCGATGCTTATCCAAACAACATGGTGCACATCATCCAACATAAACTGGATTATACAAGCATCTAAATGAATATGAAATGTTTTTCTGGGTAATCTTGGTTAATCGTCTTGGTGGTAAGCACATACTAAGGTTTACTTCTAAGCTTGGCAAACTAGGCGAGTCCTTAGTAGTAGAAATCTTCTGCTTAGGTGGATACATGCTTCAAATTCTCATCAAAAACTTCTCCTCGCATTGGCTTCCTAAGCATTTCTTATTGATTTTCAAAGGACCTGTTTCCCCATACCTGCACCCAGATCCACTTGCACACGCCCACACACATTTCTGGTAATAAGGGCCACTTCTGAGGATGTAGACAAACTTGCAAGATATTTCTATCAATATCATGCTAAATGGATAATGGTATATATCGTATAATAGTCTTGTTTTTGGAGTCAGTGGGTCCTCTAAACTTTAAAAGGTTGGATCAGCAATGTAAATATGTATATTGTTATACAACATGCACCATAACCACAGGGCACTCATGTGCTTACATATGTATGTAGGTGTAATGAACATTGTCAAATAATCAGGTCGTTGATATGCTTCTTGCAAAATAGTATTAATGATAATTAAAAGACGTGTACGTCTGCTCATATTTACCACTAAATTGCAATAAAATGTTACTGATCCCACAAAGAAGCATATCTTATGAAGAGATTGATCTGACATTATAAATCCATAAAAGCCCAATGTTAAGTTATTTATGTTGACCATGTGTAACAACTGAATTGTATCTTAAAAACTATCTGATGTTGCTATCAAAGATTGTGAAATATAAAGAGGTTATCAAATTTCTTTAGATTGGTATAGAACTACATAAGATAAGAATAATTTAGGAACATTCTGTCTGTATTGGTGCCCACACATGACTTGGTGTGCATCTGAAATTGGCACATCATCCAGCAATGTAGCTGTAAGTAAATGTGGTGATGGGGCTGATAACACCCCTAACCTGATCTGATCTGACTTGAGGTCTTGGATTTGGATCTGAGAAGGGTTGACATAACCTATCACATTGGGTTTGGGTCCAAAACTTAAATCTGAAATGTCATCATGTTAACTTTGGGTTTAGGCTGATCTGTCTATCCATCCATCCACCCATCCTTCCATCTGTACGTACTCATCTTCCTGTACATCTAGTCCTCGGGTTACTGCTGCATGATATTAATGATGTGTTCCTGAAACAACATATTGGGTAACTTCAAAAAACAGTCTAAAAGTACACAGACCTAAATACTAGGTATACATACAGAGATACTCATCCTCCTTACCTCTAGTCCTAGGTTTACTGCTGCATGATGTTAATGATGTTTATTGTTCATGAAGTAACATGTTGGGTGTGTTGTGTAGCTTCAACAAACTGTCTAAAAGTACACAGATAGTAAGTATTAGTTATACAAATATAGATACTTATCTTCCCTTGTCTTTATTCTAATGTTACTACTGTGTGATGTTAATGATGCTTATTGTTAACAAATAACTTATGAGGTGTGTTGAGTAGCTTGTTAAAACAGTCTAAAAGTAAACAAGATAATAAGTACCAGATTGTTCTCAGATACCCAACTCAAACCTGATTCCTGTTGGGTTCATTATTTGTACTTTGGGTTTGGATGTCAATGAGCCAAATCTGATCCAAACCGGACATGGCACCATCCCTAGCTACAAGTAAACTAGGTGGCACATAAGATACTGCGATGAGTGGACTCCCCATTTTCTTCTCAAGATGCCAGTGCATGTGCAGCCTAATAGGACATATAACAAGTTGGTACAATGTCACATAATGTGGCATGCTTATGGACTCTTGACTAAGGTTACTCGTGTTTGCAATGAAACATATTGAAGTGTATGAACAGCAGAGCTGAGATGTGTCATGAGTTTTAGATGTTTGAATCAACGGAAACTTCAGCTTTTCATGAGAAAATAGAACGTAAGTTTGATAATATAATTGTGAAATCAGTGTTTACAAGGTGAAGCAGAGTAACATAGAATAGATGGTGGTAGAGGGGTCTATTTGCCTGAGTCCATATGAGGAACACCACAAGGCTGGATAATGGCACATCAGCAAATGCATCTAACAAGCAAGTGCAACCATGAAACACTCTCCAAGTCACTATAAAGTGCTCTGCCTCTAGGTATAGCATTCTAGAAATGGAACCCTTTAATGAGCTTGTGGAGGATAGGACATGTTGTGGATGAAGTGCTTCCATCTATATTTTCCTCTGCTATCAGTATAATGTTGTCAAATCAAAAGGCTAGCTTTCCTCAAGAACCAAACGAAGTAGGAAATGAATGGGCCTGCTGACAAGAGGCTAGAAAGTGTTCTTTCCAAGTTACCAATCTGTGCTTGATGCCTCAATAGCCCAAGTTCATCAAATATTACTTAAAAGGAGTGCTAATTTTCCAAATAAAAGTGATGATAGGAAATGTGAAAGGGATGCCAAAGTAGATTTGCAAAGCTTACATGAAAGTACCATCCAGAAACTTGATGTAGCATGGATTTAAATATCTTCTAAATCAAATGAATGAAATGTGCTGCTTTTTACTTGGAACCAATAAGCTCTGGGAACAGTGACCTTTTGCGTTACTATTAGATTCCGATGATCTTGAACTTATCAGAAAGGCCACCTCAAATTCTATAATATATCATGGTGGCTGAGGATTTCAGTCTGTAATTTGTTGGTGTTTTCATTACAAAATTTACTCATGTTAAGAGTCCTTTAGTTAGATGTAGAGTCTAGATTACAAATTCTTGAATGTTATCATAATTGAAGTTTTATTTATGCAACTAAGACAAGATTGTGAGGACTTTTGATATTTGAATATGATATGATATTGACCTGTAGTTGTAGATTCTACAGTTCGTTCTTCTGGTCCTTGTAACACCCTCCTCAGGGTTCACTGAACCAGTCCCATGACCCATAGATGGTACAGTACAAGTCTGTACTGTGTCGTGCTGGAGCTTTCTGAAACAGGGAGAGGGATGGTGAGGGACGAGCTAGAGGAAGAGTAAGAGGGGGAGGAAGAGGCAGGGGAAGGGAGAGGGAACGGGGGGGGGGGGGGGGGGGTGGGAGTTGGAGGCCCCTGCTCACCTAAGAGATAGAGAGAATGACCGATGCTGTCGAGGAGCAGGTGGAGGTGAGGGTGGCGATGTCGTCTACAAGGATGAGGCAGGGAACAATCAAGCATGGATTGATGTGGAGATGAGACCTGAGATGAGGGATTGATTGCCGACAGTGAGCAGGATGCAGCGGAAGAGGGATTGCAGGGTGAAGATTGGGGAGAGCCACAGAGAAAGCCTCGAAGGTTTTTGAAGAGGTGCGAATGTCTTAGCAGAAAAGCATCGGAGCGATTTATAACTCGAACTTGCATGTCTCAACTGTCCCAGGTCAGTGTTGGTTTGGTAAGGCCAAGCTGCCTGGTTTGGTTAGTTCAGCATTCCTTGACTCTACTGATTCTTCTCTTATCTATATATCAAGGATTTGGATCAGGGTGCATCCCAACGGGCCGTGGGATGCATCTGGGACACTAGTTCTTTCATAAACAGGGACATCTGGTCCCTCCTGGTTGGTATCAGCTCAAACAGACACGAATGGTTGTCTCCACACTTAGGCAGCCTACTATCTCAAGGCACATTTTTCTTTTTAATTTTTTTGTCTTCATTCTTGCTAATAATGGTTGTTCTGGTCCAACCGATCTGTCCATTACTGTAATGGGACTTTAATCCTCGATCTCCATCTTAAGTATTTCCTTCTCTTGTGTATTTGACAAGGCCATCTACATTCCGTCTGATGCACTCATAACTTCATGAGGTTCTAGAAGCATCTGTGACAATCCAAATTCCCATCCCATCCAATGAATATATTGAATAGGGTGATGTTAATGGTTTGGATGGTCGGAGTGTCTTCATGCCTTTTTGGAAAGAAAACTTGATTAGAGGAAGACAATGCTCCTGAAATTAAGGATATTTGAAAAAATAAAGACTAGTTGTGCTGACCTGTATGCTAAAGGAATGAATTAGTCTTAAGGTTAATCAGGTGTCATGAAAGTGGTAGAGGGAACTCTTTGATTTAGAAAACCCATTAAAGATTTTGGTAAAGTTATGTATCTAGAAGATGACCTGTGAGTTGGGATGTCGGCTGTATATTGGAAAATTGTGTGTCTATGCTGTTTTTTTGAGCTATTTTTTTGTCCTTTGTTTTAGCTTATTAAATATATGATGTGGACAATATAATGTGGTCCTGCTTTAGCCTTCAAGTTGATAGAGCAAAGCAAACAAGAAAGAAAAATGAAAGAATTTAAGACAGATCATTAACATTGATCAATGTACATCTATTTGTGGTATAGCAAGTTTTCAATTGCTTTGATCTCTCATGTTGTACCATGATTTACTATATTTGGCCTTGATCTAAATATGCTGTCTTTGTCAAGAAGTTTTATCTTTAATTTGCATTTTTTTTCATGAATATCTCCTTCATGCTTGGTAGGAGAGGCACTTTGATATAATTGTCCTCTAATAGTTCTGTTGATTTGGATATTTAGGTTTTTTTTTTGGTCATCATAATACGACACTAAAGTGTGGTGTTTATCCTGTGCCTTTGTGCACTGGATCACTTCTGTGCGCTGTGAGTGTTGACCTACCATTAACTGTTTGGCTACAGGCACACTGATAGAGGGAGAGCCAATTCTTAAATTGCCTCCAAAATCAATATCAATGAAAAGAGTAGAGTTCTCTACAGAGGAACGAGCTTTTTATTGAGGCTGGAATCAGATTCACGCCAACAGTTCAAGGTATGTAATTCATACAAGTTCCGATGAATGGTGCTTCGATTTTGTAGCAAGGAAATTTCAGCATTTATAAGTTGCATGAATATTCTATTAAAAAGGCATCCCGATAAGCTTATCATTAACTTGTGTCAAACTTGCAGATTTTTCAGTTGTGTAAGTTTGATTCCTGCTTTTAAAGTTAATAGTCCAAGATATTATTATTTAACAAAAAATCAATTTTCATTTTGTTTAACTAAGATGATGATGATTACTATATTGCTTATGTCATCTATATGGTTAAACAATTGGTTTTGCTCAATTCTGATGACTTATAGCGCTGAATCTGGTAGGTAAACAATAAATTTTTAGATATTTTGCGATAGTTTAAGATGTATAAGATCAGGATCAATCTTGAGTACAGTCCATAACATTTTTATGTATTATAATAAGTATAGATTTTTCTAAGTGGAAAGAAGCCGGATAGTTGCAATGTCACTCCCAGTTCGATTTTAATTCAATCAGATTTTTATCCTTACCAAGAAATACTATTATATATCATTTTAGGCAAGGATTCAGATCCCAGCGGGATGTCCTAGAATGTCCTATGGGACACTACCATCCTATGTGTTGGGACAGGCCGTCCCGCTAGCATCCCGATTGGGACGCTTTGGGACATCTTCTGTCCCAAGTGTCAGGATAGAACGGGACGGCGACACGTCCCATTTCATGAAAAAATTGGGACAACCCTGTCCGACAGGATTTGAAACCTTGATTTCAGGTCTTTCATATGTTACATTTTAGTGCCTGATATACAGGAAATTTAGTGCAAACCCCTATAACTCTGAAATTGTTTAGGAATGCTGGCTAGTTGCAGACTAGCCAAAGTCAGTTTCCAGCTTTAATGTAGTCTGGTTCCCTGATAGCCTGTAGCCATAAGTCAGCTCTATTTAGACTGTCTTGGTATTTAGATTCTGAAATAAAAACAAAGAATCAATCAACAAGTAATACTTAATTTTTTATAATTCCTAATATATTATAAATATAAAGAAATATGACAGTGGGGAGCTTGGAAATTAAGGACGCATCTGGAGTTATTTGCATACATTTATTTATTCTTATTTAATCCATGATATCAGAGGTGATCCTAAACAGGAATTGGTGAACAAGCATTTATAAAGCTGACCCAAACCATTGAGGCAGTGCCTGATGGTGATGGTTACGAGTTTAGATATTTGTCTCCTTTTACAGCCAAGAAATATCTAAAACCCATAACCATCACTGTCGGGTACTGTCTCAATGGTTTGGGGTCAGCTTTATAAATGCTTGTTTGCATATGTTTGAGTGCACAAATCTGAAGATCAACTCTAACATAATTAACACCCTTGAATAAATTTAGCCTGATAAAAGTTAAATGCTAGTTTTCTTGTGCTTAACAAAAAAGTTATAGTGACTGATGTTGAATTTTCTTGTTAGCAAGTTCAAAAAAAAAATGTTAAGTTGTGTTGATTGCAGGAATATGCTGCTGCTGGGACTGTGAAACAAAACTATGCAAATATTTTGTTGATGCTTTTGCGTCTACGGCAGGCCTGTGATCATCCACTCCTTGTTAAAGGATATCACTCAGATACTGTTGGAAAAGACTCCTTAGATATGGCTCGGCAACTTCCTAGGGAGATGCTGATCAATTTACTGAATCAGTTGGAAGGTTCATTGGCAATTTGTGGCATATGCAGTGTAAGCCATCTCATCTCGCATGCTTCTTACTTCCTTCCAATACAATCCCAAATATTCATACATTATCAATTACATCAAGTTATTCATCCAGTCACTTGTAATGTGGATTCATGTATGTAGGAAAAAAAAAATCAGGAGTTGAGCTTGGCATGCACTTGATTTATGCTTTGTAATTATATCAATAAAGTGCTTGGATAAGTCAAAGCACAAGTTGTACTGCAGATTATGCATAGATTTTTGCTAAAAGATATAATGATTCAAAAACCAATGACAGGGCATCCAAATTGAAGATCCATGTCATCGATGCTGAGATAAAAAAATGCCTAGAAACGGAAAATCGTACGTTGTTGCATATCGCTAACATTTGCATCAAGTGGATATAAAAACAGATCGCGTTAATAGATATTTTCATGTTTTTCTATGATTTAAGCATCAAGTGGGTTGAGAGGTAGATTGTCTGCTAACACACTGCTGGAGATGTCACACACGTGTGCAAAAAGACTGCTCACATTTGGGTGGGGAGCTGGTGAGGTGCTTGATTGGATTCCTCTCCTGGGTAACTTCAATGGCCTAGTTGAGTGTCCACACTGCAACAGTTTGACCTGAAGGTTTTGAGTTGGGCCAAAAGTTGTACTCAACTCCAAGAGCTCAGCTAATTATATGCTCCCAAACATGTACAACTACCTTGTTTTTGAAACTGAACCTGCCCCTTGTTTGCTTACATCTAACTAATGCAGGTTCATAGTGCACCACTACCGACAGGTTCATAGTGCACCACTACCGAGTTATGTGGCAATAAGTTTCTGAATCATGACATCTCTTAAAAAGATGTTGCAGCATTATGTTATATATCAATTTTACCTTAGTTTTCTATTAGTTACTTAGTTGCATGTTTGTATTTAGTTGCTGACTTTTTTTATGTTGGAATAGTATGGCAGTCGTTACTAAGTTTGTCTGTTTATTGTAGTGAACATCAATTTGATATTTTGATTTATGAATTGATTCTACCTCTAATAAAGTTGTCAAAATCCTCAAATCATCATCACTAATAAATCTTGTTCTTAAGTCTTAATGAAACTCGTAATGTAACTTCTAGTTCCTTGTAAGGTCTTTGATGCCATTTTCTTCAGCTTGCTTAATTTAAATAGCTCCATTATTCCCTACCGCATTTTGTAATAACTTCATTTTGTTAGGTGAGGCTAGAATTATCTTTAGTAACAATTCCTTCCATTTATTTCTGCAATCCCCCAGGTTTCCTTTCTTGTACAAGTCCCTCTACCCAGAATTTTGAGTGGTGGGAGGATGCCTTTGAAACTTTACTCCTTTGACTCAGGTACCCTTCCCTTAAGTTGTTCTGCGTATCCTTCCCTTAAGTTGATCTATGTGCAACAGTCTATCCAAGTTTCATGAGACGTCTTAGTTGTCTTTGATTTTGTTGTTTGTTGTTTTATCTTCTATAGCCCACATAACATGGTGAAGGTTCCATGGATGAAAAGGTAGGAAGAAGTTGTTAGATACCTTGTTAGTGGTAGATTTTCTAAATGCTTAATATATTCGAATCTCATATAAAATCATCTGTCAGTTTATGCAAAGGATATGCCGATCCCGCCCTCCTTGTTCACCTGTACACCTTCAGCCACCTTGTAATAGTCAGTTGTTTCTGTTAACATCTACATGGTGGAAATGGATGAGATATGCATGCTGTGAGATGGATACTTTACATCCATCACATGTAAGTTTGCTCTCCTTCGACAAAAGTTGATCTTTGACTTCATACTGAAGCACTCAAATATTTGTTCCTTGAGTCATCATTTCCTGACTCATTTGCCGTATATTATTAAAGTAGTTATTAGGAACATTCTATTTGTATGAAACGTTCCATTACCAGCAATAAGCCCTGCATTTTAGTTTGTGTTTGGTCTTCTTCTTCTTCTTCTTCTTATTATTATTATTTGTCATGAGTTCCAATCAAAGGCTACATCCTCTTGCAAGGACAGTCTTTCCATATTCTTTTTCACAACTTCTATGCAAATTTTGGTTACTTTCCATGGTTTTATGTGCTTCCTTGTATCAAACTAGTGCCTAATCACTTTGTCTACAAATGGTGGGTGAAGTTTTAGTGCTTTCATTGAAAGTCTGATGTGTGTTGCTGTTAGCTTTCGTCTTGTTATGTGAAGCATTCCTTTATCTTCTAAAGGGTGCATATAGCCATCTTAGCTTTGTCTTAGTTGTTTATCTTTTCAGCAAATGGTTAGAAGTTTCTTCTTTGGATGGATCCTGATAAAGGGACAGTTATCTTTTACCTCTTCAAATTTATAAAGTTCTGTTGAGCTAACAATGTGATACTTTCCCAGGACCCACCTGAGGATCCCGTCGTGACAATGTGTGGTCATGTTTCTGCTATCAGTGTGTATCTGATCGTTTGACTGGAGATGATAATTTGTGTCCTGCAGCTGGTTGCAGGGACATACTTGGCACTGATTCAGTTTTCTCACGAGCTACACTGAGAAGTTGTATTTCTGATGAATTTGAAAATGGTACTTCATCGCGTTCTTCTGCAAATGATGAGGAGTCTTCAATCACCCAAAGTAGTTACATCTCTTCGAAAATTAGGGCAGCTCTTGATATCCTGAATTCAGTTTGCAAGCCAAAAGTTTGTCTGGAACTGTGCAGTGAAAATGGTTGCTATCTAGCTGGAACTGACAATCTCATTACAGATGGTTTTGACTCCGGCACAAATGTTGTAACTCACACATCCACACAGTTGAACTCAAACCCAGAGATTCCAGTCAAGGCTATCGTTTTCTCCCAGTGGACAAGCATGCTGGACTTACTTGAATTTTCATTGAATCAGTCTCTTATGCAATATAGGAGGCTAGATGGGACAATGTCTCTCAGTTCAAGAGACAGAGCTGTGAAAGATTTCAACACTGACCCAGAGGTTTGATACTTGAACATCATGCATTACATTTATTTAGTGGTGCTTGTTTTCATCTGTCATATTCTCTGCTCTACTGTTTCTGGCCTGATGTGTATTTATCCTCAGATGATAATTATGACAAGTTTCATCTCAGGTGAGGGTTATGCTCATGTCACTGAAAGCGGGAAATCTTGGCTTGAACATGGTTGCAGCTTGCCATGTTATTCTTCTAGATCTTTGGTGGAATCCAACTACTGAAGATCAAGCTGTCGATCGAGCACACAGAATTGGGCAAACTCGTCCCGTGACTGTTTCTCGATTAACAATCAAGGATACAGTTGAAGACCGCATTTTAGCTCTTCAGGTAAAGTTCTGTGATAGCACATTATGTTGGCATCCATTTGTTGGACCCTAATATGATATTTGTTGTCATCTGAATGGAATCATAAATGACAACCAATGAGAGAAGATTTTAAGTGGTGAAAGGCTAAGGGAAGATAATCTAATCATGCATGAAGATGCATTAATATAGTCTAAATCAGAATAAGATTATTGGCTAGTGATATCAATCATCTTTCTGAGTCATGTCATTTGCTCTATCCTTTGCCTAATTATGAGTGCTAGTTACTGCCTAACGTTTGACGATTACCACTGGCTATCAGAGAGAATAGGAGAGTGCACTTCTAAGTGCAACAAGGACTTGAATTTTCTAGAGCTGTTTCATGGTTAGCATTCCAGTTTCATGTTTCAGGTTAATCTGCAAGCCTACGAGTAGTCCAAAATATATAATGGAACATACATGATGGTTCAGCGGGCTTCTTAAGTGGACACAAATAGACTTAAAAGGTCCCTTGTCCATAGTCTGTACCCTATTATCTGAATGTTACCTTGGGTATCATCTACTACATCTTCCCGACATGCTGGTTACCATTTCCGTATAAACCTTGCTCATTTGAATTATCAGCATTCTTATGCCGTAATACCCATGCAGTGGTTCATCCATTTCATGATGCTTTGTTGTCGTCACATCCCAACCTAAAATGTAAATGACCTTCTCAGCTAGTTCACAAAGGAATGTATGTCGGTTGAGAAGGTACGTAGATATCTGTTTGAAGATTGTGATGCCTGTATTAGGGGACATAGATTGGCAGCAAGATCAATGCCCTTCTGACTCATTAATTGGATTAATATCTTACTAGAGATTTCAAGGTTCCAATTGAGGACAGGATAGTCAACCAAGACATCAATCATATATTTCACAATGTTGACACCTCTTCGCAGGTAAAGAAGGGTGCCTCCGCAGCCTGAAACTTTTAAGAATGTCCAGAATCTAACATCATCTGGATGTACCAAGTTTTACTTGGAATATGCGTCTGTTCCTGCAACCTCCCATATGATCCAAATTTTTAGCATGATCTCTATTACCACATCAAGATAATCATGCAAACTTAAAATTGCTACCTGTCTTGCATATGCACTGAAAATGCTGTATTGCAGGAAGAGAAGAGAAAGATGGTTTCATCTGCTTTTGGAGAAGACCAAACTGGTGGTCATGCTACTCGTCTTACGGTGGAAGATCTCAGATACCTATTTATGGGTTGAGTGCCAGCCTTGACGCCGATGAGTTTTGAAAGTGGCTCATTATAATCTGTTCAATTCTTTTTGCATCTAAGTCTGGGGTTCATGGTCATATGGTTCTATTGTCCCTGGTAATTGAAACCTAGAGGTTTTGAGGTGTGCTTCATGCGAACCATTTAACCCAGTCGGCTTAGATTTAGATTATACCCTGCTAACTTACGTAAATATTATACTTCATTGGAACTGGTCATATGACTGTAAGTGATTGTAAATATATATTTGGTACTTGCCCTGGAATAGAATGTGGAGCATTTATCCAAGCTTATTGGCGCTCTCTTTTCTTCTCGTTAGTTTCGGCAGTTGTTATTTGCGTTATTAGTGGTTTGTGAATGTTGGAAATTATGACCCAGGGATTAATTACCATTCAAGTTAGGTTGGCCTTGGTACACTGAAAGGAAGAAGGGGGTCATCTTTATGCTTATGAAGAACTAGTAATAATGTACATCCAATTGCACGCCATGGTCAAAACTGTAGCACAACGTGGTGAATTGCAAAAATGAGATTATTGTACAATTTTCCAATTGCATGCTAGTTATAATTAAAGGAATCCTCGATACATTTAGGAATTTCTGAACTTTTGAAAGCTTGATTTTTCTGAACAAAATATTTTAGCCATCCTAAATTGGTTAGTTTTAGGAATCAAAGATATGCTTTCCAGCAATGACGCGCCATTGCTCGGCTCATCTTAATTGTTAAGGCTTGCATAACTTCATAACTTCTTGTTTATGTACCCAATTAATTCCTTTCAAAACCTCCATGGAGGTTGAACTTTAAGAATGAATGAATAGGGGGTACCCAATGAAACAAGAGGGGGAAGACTCGGCAATTCTCAAGAGATCCCAGGAGCCAATTCATTCCAGCTCCTTAGAACAGGAATCACCAAATCAAGACATGTTATTCTGGCCATGTTTTGCCACAACAACATCCATATACCCACACAAAGAAGGATATCCCCATGTTTTATGAGGAAAAAAGGTTTATCCATGCAGTTTTTTAAGAATAGAAGTCATTTTTTGAGCCATGTTTGGATGCAAGGAGTTGCTAGATTCTGATAATTACATTATCCTTAAAGTTTAGAGATTTATGAGTTATGTGGGCTCCCTTCCGAAAGCTCCTCCATATCCTCCATAAGCACGGGATAATTTCTATGTTCGCTCCATCAAATTCAATCTGTATGCGGGTTCTAATCAAGCTTAAACATCATGAACAGGAACCACGAAGGATTACCAAAATCCACCCACAGTATCAAGTATCAAGTTAGGTTTGGGCTACCAAAATCGAGTTCCATGTGGGCATCTAAAACTCAAAAGTAAGAATCACATTATGGGTCATTAGAATACACATGAATAACCATGGCACATGTATCACTTATAAACTGTTTCACTCACACGTAATTATTCAACATCATCTATTTGAATTGGCCTGCTCTCTGCATCAAAAGGACTGGGACCCTCCATTTTGTCAAAAGTGGGAACACGACTCCATATCACACTCCCCTATATCCTTCCTTTCAGCGCAGCTTTGTACTGTAGGAATTAAAGCCTCGCACCGAACCCTTTCTATATTGCTCCATTAGCTGTTCATATTGCATTCACATCCAGTCATCTCCTAGTGCTCCACCCAGCCAAGTTTGAATTAGACTTCTCTTGTCGTTAACCAGGAAGCAGGCCACACAACTGCAAAAGCCAACAGCACAACCAATAAAATACGCATACTTAAAAGAGTAGAACTCCTTAACCAAAAAAAAAAAAGGAAGTAGAACTAAAGCTTCCAGCATCACTATAAGTTTGCACAACCAATCAACTTCTCACCAACACTAATTAAGCACCTACTTCTCATCCCAACTCCTCCCACCACCAAATCAACCATCAAACCCAAGCAAGCAAGAGTAATGCAAGAGCTCCTCCTCATGGTGGTGTCCCAAGTTCTGCTCTTGCTCCCGGCAAATATGGCCTTGGCTGCTCCTACCATAGATTTCCAGTACCTCAATGTGCATGAACTACTACTGATCCAGACCTCCAACCTTCACCAGCTTTCTAAGACCCACGTCCACAAGGCCAACAAATGGGCTCTTAACTTGGTCCATCGTGATACCATCTCCAGCCGGAACTACTCCAGCCACCATCACCGCTTCCAAGAGCTAATGAACCGGGACGCCCGCAGGGTCGCCGGTCTAACCTGCCGACTCGCCGCTTCGACCGGGCTGGCCTACTCCTCGGAGGATTTCGGTTCAGAGGTGGTCTCCGGTTTGGAGGAAGGGAGTGGCGAGTACTTCGTCCGAGTAGGCGTTGGGAGCCCGCCAAGAGAGCAGTACATGGTGATCGATTCGGGTAGTGATATAACTTGGGTCCAATGCGAGCCTTGTAGCCAGTGCTACCATCAGGCCGACCCGGTCTTTGATCCGGCCCAGTCGGCCTCTTTCTACAGCATCGGATGTGATTCGGCAGCTTGCGGTTTACTGGACCGGGCCGCCAGTTGCCAAGCAGGGTGGTGCCGCTACGAGGTCTCATATGGCGATGGATCCTACACCAAGGGTGCCATGGCCATGGAGATGCTGACTTTTGGCCCTACCGAGGTCCGGAATGTGGCCATCGGCTGTGGTCACCGCAACCGTGGGCTCTTTGTTGGGGCCGCAGGCTTATTGGGCCTTGGGGGAGGCCCAATGTCCTTCATGGGCCAGCTCGGCGGGCAATCCGGCGGTGCCTTTAGCTACTGTCTGGCTAGCCGGGGGATGGAGATGCCAGGGTCATTGGTCTTCGGCCGGGGTGCAGCGGTTCCGATCGGTGCGACGTGGGTTCAACTTATAAGGAACCCACGGGCTCCTACTTTCTACTACATTGGGCTTGTGGGCCTCGGCATCGGGGGAATTCGCTTGCCGGTGCCGGAGGAGGTGTTTCGCCTGTCAGAGATGGGGGATGGGGGTGTCATCATGGACACAGGGACAGCAGTGACAAGGTTGCCGATGTTAGCCTACGAGGCGATGAGGAATGTATTTGTGCAGGGCACCATGGGCCTCCCACGGGCCCCCACAACCTCCATCTTCGACACATGCTATGATCTATCTGGGTTCGGGACCGTGCAAGTGCCGACGGTGTCATTCTACTTCTCTAGTGGAACGGTGCTGACACTTCCGGCGAGGAATTATATGATCCCAGTGGATGGAACCGGGACATTCTGTTTGGCCTTTGCTCCCTCCTCCTCAAGCCTATCTATTGTGGGGAACATACAGCAGGAGGGGATTCAGATAACATTTGATCTTTTTAATGGGTTTGTGGGCTTTGGGCCTAACACTTGCTAGTTGCATTGTAACAATTAGAAACTACTAAACTATTTGCACCTACAAAAACCTGCCATTTAAATTTAAACTAGTTTAATTCTATCAGTGCCCCTCAATCATGGTAACGGTTGGATCACATTGAAACGAGAGATTCCTTTTTGTAAGTAAAGGACCAGCCAAAATTCTTACAACTTAAAAACATGGAGACTAAAGCCTCCGTCAGAGCAAATATAGAAGAGCCAACAGAGATTGGTGAACAGTATTTAAATTCTCAAGACTTCTTTCTCAAAAACCATGGCATTACATGATAACCAGTGGAATTTAGTATATGATGTCCTCACCTTGGGTCTAATGCCCTTGACCAGAGGTAGTTGCTCAAACAAAAATGACCCTCCTTTTGGTCCTACCCTCTTTGGGGAATAGTGATCAATACTGAGGCCCCAGCTATCATAATTTGCTTTTGAATGCGAACTCTTGACTGAAGCACTTACTTCAGCTTTCTGAACCCTCGAGGCCAAGGGAAGGTGAGTGGGAACTCTGAACAAAGTAAAGAATCTCCTTTTGAGAAGCAGACCAATAACTTTTGGCAGAACATTTTTTTCGAATTGGGATCGCTTGATAAAAAAAAATCATGTCCAAGGTTATGATATTCTCTAGAGCATTGAAAATTTTCAAATCATTCTCCAGTTTTTATCTTGATTAAGTGATTTCCTGAATAGTTTTCCAAAAATGAATCAATCTAGAACTATTCAATTATTCATGGCTTATACATGATTTTATCATTCACGACTAGTTTAAGCAGTTTTTATCTTATAAAGAAATATTACTATATACCATCAGATGATATTTCTTGCTATCATGTGTTAGTTTTACCTCTTCTATGCTTATGTTAATTAAACAAACTTACAAGTATTTTAGAAATTCATATTTTTAAATTTTATTTTTTCTTTCTTTGTTACCCAAAATTTTGATGAATTATAGGATTTTCCAACTTCTGAATCATTACTTCCAGTCAAATTGTTCTCCAATGCCAAATTTAGCATTATGTTCATATCGTTGTAAGTTGTAATCCAAGAAGATCATAGAATTTAAAGGCAAGGTTGCAATAGGTGAGGTTCAGTGAAGTCATAAAATCTTCAATTTGAACCCACCTATTTACAATCAAGTTAGTTTTATATATTCCAAACTAAATGGATTGTAGAAACATTATCCAATCTGTATAGGCAAGGTGATGAGCTCTAGTCCGGTCATATAACAAAGGCCAACAAGTGAGAATGCTGCAAAACGGCTGTTTGTTTACCAGGGGTTCCATTGTCTGCAATTCAAATAAAGGCTATAACTCGAGATACTACAATTGAAATTGCAGTTACAAAAATTGTTGCTATTTGGTCATCTGTAATTGCAAATACAAATGCAATGACAGCCAGTTCGTCGTATTACATCGAAAGATATAAGATGACAAGTAATCTACTACGATCATCTCTTTGAAAACAGCAAACTATTTATTTCTCTAATATAGTGTAAGAATTATCCTTTTTTGAAATTATAATAGAAAATATAGTATTATTTTAAGTTATAACAACTATAATTACTATAGTAGTTATATCACTATAAAATAATTTGATGTCATAGTAGATATAGTATAATCATAAGTATATATCTATTATATGGATTATTCGAGTATAAAATAACTATATAATACTTTATTAATATAATAATTATTACATTATTATAAT
>KE504906.1:221189-231534 GCA_000441515.1 Elaeis oleifera
AATGTTGATCTTAAATTGTTGGTGATGATTTAACCATGATTTTGTTAGACATTAATATATAATTTATTATTTTCCATAGATATTTAAAATCATACCTACACATGCTGTTATGACAAGCATTATTCGCCGGTTGTTTATGAATTTTTTATTGTTTGTTATGATTGATTTTATTTGTTTAAGAAAATCAAATATAATATATCATATTATAATATTGATTCAACAATTTATTATCACTACAGAAATGAATCTAATTAAAATTTCTCTAAAAATTATGCTGCAAGAAATCACTGTTAACTAACTTAGGGCTTATGCCATTGGTTTATGGTTTAGAGGTTTGAGGTTGTAGTTTATTTAAAGTCTATGTGGAAATTGCTCTGGAATTAGGTGAGGAGCAAGAAGATGATCCCTTTGAGTGTACAGTGATATGGGGATGAACATGAAGAGTGCAAATTGAATGTGAAGAAAGTGCGGTGAGATATACAATAAATATTTTAAAAGATCACTTTAGATTTGAGGTTGATGACTATAATTATGTGGATAAAAAATATTATAAATATCAATATTGGAGAATTAATATGGCTTATGATGATCTTGAGTAGAGGTATATGACCTTGCAGTAGAACTATGATATGTCTATTGAGAAATATAGAGAACTGAAAAATGATTAGGTAGATATTTTGATGTATAGGGTTAAATTTATAGAAAAAACTTTTGTTATATATAAGGAGCTTTTCTAAAAGTTTCTGAATTCTTGATGAGGAGAATGATTTTGTATATTTTTTTGCATTTCTTTGAAAAAAAATGAAGGAACAAATTAGTTTTTGATAGTTGTATAATATATAGCAGTGCATACACATATATGTGTGCAAGAAAAATATGAATTTTTTTATGAAAAACATGTAAATTGTTATCCATAAAACTGATTATTAATTTATTTGGACCTCGTTTCTTCTACCATTTTAGTCTAATTTTGAGTTAAACCTATCTAATTATAAATCAATTAGTTATGAAAACAGATATGCCCATTATTTTAGCATGTCAAAGTACATAATAGATTATTTAAATTGAGAAATTATTTTGTAAATCGTAATCTACATCTCTTATAATTTAAAAAGGTTCAAATATTTTTGGATATTTAAGTTTGTAAGATATTATATCATATCATCAAAGCTTTCAAGTTGGTACAAATTTGATGCTTAGATGATATAGTTTTGTGATAATTAATTATATTTTCTATTGCATTTTGTGTTACTTAATTTATATTATGTTAAATCTATTTTCCACTATAAACTTTTGTATAAAAACTATTTATTATGCTTTAACATATTTTTTATTACATATCTAATTTCATGGTTGATAGTGTTTGTAGAAATGGAATTAGTGAAAATATAGTCAAAAATGATCATGGGGAAAATTGATAAAATAAGACTTGCAAAACCAATCCATGGAGTTGAGTTCAAGAAATGACTGGTTAAAGTCCTATATAGAAATTATGGTAGAGCAGGGAGGTGACTCACCTGAAGTTCTTAAGATCTACGAGCGTATGATGAGTTGGAGCAAGTTTGATAAGAGTGCTATAGGATTTCCAATAAACAAGTTTAAGAAGATATTCAAATTTGAAATTGAGAATCATAATTTTGAAGATAAGGAATACTATAAATATATGTATGAAAAAATTAACAATGCTTATGAAGATCATGAGCATGAGCGTGGGCAGCTGCAGTAGGAGCATCATGTACTGGTAGATAGATACAAAAGGTTGATGGGTTATTTTAGTGAATTGGAGAAAGAGGTTGAAAAATGTAAAAAAATATTTCAGCCAGATTTAGAATCATTGATTGGTGAAAATATAATTTAGGATTGTTTGGTCTATGCTTTTTTGCTGGATGTTTATATATAGGGGCATCTATAAGAGATCATCATTCTCTTTGTGGTATTTTGTAGCCTTTGTTATGAGAAAGTGTATTTTCTTATTTTGAGTTCTTTGAGCTTACTGCATTATCTGTATTATCCAGCTAACATAATTTTATAATATTTTACTAATATATAGAAAATCTATTACTTCTTTTGTTGGAGGTTCTTGAAGTATAATAATTTCTTTTATTTTTTATTATACTATTTGTTTTTTGCGCATTATGGTGTTGGTGGAATTTATAAAAAAGAAAGAGAAGAAATGGAAAAGAAGAAGGAAGACAAGGAGAGGGAGAAGAAAATAAAAAAACCCTTCCTTTTAAAAATCCTCCCTTCAAAGAAAAAGACCCTTATCCATACCTAAAAAAGATTTAAACTAAAAAAAATGAAAATGAGTTATTTGCTCCCTTTAAATGATTTAGTGCAGTAGTTTACTAATTAAAACTAATAGCACTTTAGTAAAAATAGTAAGATCGATAGTATATTAATAATACTAATAGTATTTTTAAAAAAATAATAAGTTTTGATAAACATCATAATATTTTATTAATAATATTTAATATTAATATATTAATAATATTATATTTTATGAAAAATCCATAAATGTAAATCATATACGATATCTTTTTTGATGGTTATAAATGTAAATTTTTTTACCTTGCATCCTACACAGCTCCGTTGCAAAGCATGGGTCCCATGCTAGTGAGAATTGAAGATATATATTCTCAATAACGAAAAATCACATTCATTAGCACAGTTGGTTAAAGCATTGTGCTTACTTGTTTGTTTAAAATTTAATCTCATGTTAGAATATTAAACACAAGTGGAGTTGTACATAATACTTTTCTAACCAGTAAAATCTTCTTAAATATACAAATCTTTGGATCTTCGATCAACAATGCTAGTGTTGTTGCTTGGTTCGAATCAACAAATTATGCCATGCTTGTGTGTGATTCATCATTACTGCTCCTGCTATATCATCATGATCTTAGCTATTTGGGCCAAAGTTTGGGAGGCTTCTCGAGCGACTATTGAGTTTCTAGCTCGAAGCTCACTCAACTTTGTTTCCATCCTAAATATCTTGATTGCTTAACATTATGGCAACTTTAGGGAACTAGAACAAGAAGCTACCATGGAAGATTGGCAAGAGTAGAATGTGCAGTTTGTTTGTGGTGAAACCGATTTGTTGATAGAAACTTAGAGATTTAGTGGCAAAAATCTTAGAGATTTGCTTATGATGCATAGTTATAACTATCTTGTATATTGTCACAGCTACAAGCCATGCACAGGAGTACTTCATCTATCTGATAAGAGGTGATCAAGTGTAACAATTCAGGATCTCATTCAAAAATACTAATTTGAAGGTATTATTCAGATTCTTTCACCGTATATAAGCATTTAAGATCTACCTAGTACATAACCGATGTAAGACTAGACATACATCATAAGTACTACAAATCTAATCATAAATTCTATGATCGGCTTGTGGCTAAAGATCCATACTACAGTGCTCCTTGGTCTACAAAGGCCATAGACTGGGTTTGCTTTAATATGATTGATAATCCAGGATCTCACCCGAAAGACTAGTTAGGTGTTATTTGAATCTTTGGCCTTGCATAAGTGTCAAGGTTCTATCCATTTCATAGCTGATGTGGAATTAAATATACGTCTGTATGGTCCTCACATCAAGCATTCATGATGTCACCAAAATGGGCAATGGGGATATATCTGCACATCCAGGGCCAATCCTGGGTCAAAACAAATGTGCCCACAACAATTTCAGTCATCTAGGCAATCTCCTCAGCCATCAGCTAGTCCTCGTGGGTGGGTGTTTATGGGACGACTATCCTAGTGGGGGCCTCTTGTTTCTGTAGTTCCCACTCCAGTCAAATTTCTCATTGCTTCCACACCACATATGCCATATGGTTTGGGTGTGCCAGTTACTGGAAATGTAATCGCTGGAGCTCCAGTGAATCTTTTTGCTCCCATGCCCTATCCGGTGCCCCCCACATATACTCACTTTTAATGCACAAAACATTGAAGGCTGTTCTCATGTTTGGTTCTTATAATCTTGCTTTCTATATTTTTGGGAAAATGGTGCAATTGCACCATGAATTTATTGAAAGTATGAATTGAGCAGACTTGCTTTTCTATTCCCACTATCAGTTTGTGGCAGTTAGCAATAGAGCTTTTGTCCATATGTTGCATCATCTACAAATCAGGCTCTACCAATAGAAAGATAGATCCATGCCAATGCTATTTTTTGGTGAAGAAATTCTAATTGTTTCTTTTCTCAGTATCATATATTCACCTGCTTCATAACTTCAGAATCAGAGAAGCTAGCTAGATGTAATAAAAGAACACAGATTATGTTAACATAACTAGCAATTCTGCACAGCTCCGCAAATTGATTCCTTTATTTGTATTTATGAAATGCCTCCGGTTTATGTAATCCAAAGTATGTGGAGGAATTTTTAAAATTCTCTAGTTTGTTATGGTTGAATCCAAGTTCTGTTAATTTTCAACATGCAGTTGTGAAAGGTCTGTAGCGGAGTGCAGGTGGCTGATTCAGCTGTCTGCTGAAAGGTGAGCCAAATCCACTCCAACTTATTGGTTTCTTTCCTTGAGAAGTTCAAGAGTTGTAGATGAAGGTTATGCCTTAACTACTCCATGGTGGAGGTTATTGTTTAATGGTTCATTCTCCAGTTCTGTTGCAACAAGTGATGCTGCTCACAATTGTGTGGGCCATTTCCAGAGGTAGGTTTGTATATAAAATTCATGATAAAAGTAGTAGCATCTTGCATTATCTCTGATGTACTTCCACCACAGAATGAAGAAAAAGGGAAAGCATATCTTACAGATAAGCATAAGGGTATATGCATCTTCTTTCCTCTGGTGTCCCATAAGGTTAGCCTTCCTTTTATAGGTTTTGATTCCTGGAGTAAAGCAAGGAAAATGTATCTGACATTTGTAAAGAGCTTGCTTTTGTTGGTTCATATAAGCCTTGTAAAATGGAATCTTTATTATCATCTACTCCTTAAATTCAATTCCATGTCTCCTCTGAGATCAGAAGGCTATATGATACAAGTAATCAGAGAGTGCTGGAGTATTTCACCATACACAACAATTGACTTGAACCTCTTTGTTTCTTATCTCATTCTTTCTCCTCTTTAGATGAAAAAGTTTGTGCACTCCAAGTTGACTATGTTGTTTCTCTGAAACTCTTTGAGGAAATATATGTCAGTTCGTGTATCATTATATTTTGTTACAATGCAAGCACAATATCATTACTTATACAACAAGATGCAAAAGACATTTGGCCGAATGACAGTTGTTGAATTAAGAAAAGGAGTTAGAATATGCAGTTTTTCCATCTCAAAATAAGCATGAAGATGGAAGTTAAATTCAGAAATGCGAAGTAGATTAAAGGGCTTAATGGCAAACTTCAATGTCAGTTATCCCTCGGTTTGCTGGACTCCTATCTATTTTTGATTACTTCAGACAAAGGCATTCCAGCCACAATATCCGGCTCAAAGAAGCTTCTCTTGTCAACACCACACACCCGAACGCATAATGACATGCTGACTCAAAGCTGCGTATGATGAGAGGATGACTCATTGCTGTGTCAACCCATGTCGGCGTAACCAGCCGGCATAAATCTTTGACAGAAGGAAAGAATAGAATAGCAAAAAGGAGGAAGATTATCAGTTTCTTAATTCCATCCTATTGAAGGATGGTGTTACACATCAGAAGGGTCCAATTCCATGCCAGCCGTAGACTTCTATAAGCATCAGCTATCCACCTGAAGGGCAAAATCCAGTGCATAACCTTTAACTAATATGAGAAAACGACCCTTCTTGTGGGGGTTGTAACAAACAGATCGACTCTTTATCAGGATACATGTCAGCACCTTCTCCTTTTAGAAGATGAGCACATAAATTGTCTTAAAGAATAAAAAGGCAAGAACTTTACACCTAATGATTTGGTTAATATAAAGTAATCTTATCAAGTAAATTTAAAATATTAACACCTGTTACAAAAGAGCTGGAATATTCTGCAAAGGTGGATGGATGGCGCAAAACCATTAGTGACTTTTCTTCTATCTTGTTTCTGTGTTCATTGCATCACAATGCCTTTATTCCGGATGAGCTGACGATGACCCAACAGGATAAAGTGCTGATTCAGAGAGCCACATTAAGTTGAACATATTCACCACCTTTTAGGTTGCTTCACCTTATAAAAGAACTCCCTACTGGTCGCTTGGAGCAGGGAACAGCTCTCAGAGAAACAATCTCAAGAGTGGTTGAAGAATTAGTAGGTTACCAGAGCTTCATCTCAAAATGAAGAGCCCAAACCATGGCCATGTCATTGGAATTCCTGTCAGCTCTGTCACATATGCTGCAGAGGAATTACCAAGTGAGCCTGCTAGCCTATACCCTCAATCTGATCCATATGGGTCCACATACTGCAAACAAAGTAATAATGATCATCTTTCTTATATTCTTTGTGAATTATTATTACTTTTGATTTTATCAGAAAATTAAAAGAAATCTTTGATCTGTATATAAATGGGAATTTTCTGGAATTGCAGATAAAAAGATTCAATGGTTGATTGGATAAGCAAGATCAGCAAAGGAGTAGACAATTACGTGCAAGGAATCCGAGAGCATGGTAATCATCCACCCACACCCTCCATCCAAATTTCAGTACAATGTGATATCATGCTTCCCTAACAAAAGTGAGATAGAAGCAGATGTGAATGAAGAGAACATCCATTTATTCCTAAGAATGCTTACAAGCATATGCTTTTATCACATTTAGTGCTTAGCCTCTGGAAAATGTAATCCATCAGATATATGTTGTTAATTGATAATATTTATTGGCACTGATGAGCAGTCTTGTTATCATACCAAATTGCAGTAACCTTGGGGCCTAAGATATCTGAAACTATGAAGGGCAAGTTGAGCTTAGGGGCAAGGATTCTTCAAGCAGGTGGCATGGAGAGAGTTTTCAGGCGAGCTTTCTCTGTTGAAAAAGGAGAGAAATTGCTGAAGGCCTTCCAGTGCTATCTGTCAACCACAGCCGGCCCTATTGCAGGGATGCTCTTTATTTCAACTGAGAAAATTGCATTTCACAGTGATAGATCCCTTGCACTGACTTCTTCTAAAGCAGATTTGGTCAGAGTGCCTTACAAGGTATTTCAAATCTAAAGGCTCTTTTCTTGACTTCTCTTTTCTCTATTTTTCTTGGCACAGACACCCTTAAAAGAAAAAAATCTGGATGCTTTTATGAACAAAATTAGAGAATAATATTCTTAATCCTATTACAAAGTTATTTCAATGTGACAGAACACTCATATATATTAGCTTCTAACTGAATGTGGTGCCTTCTGTAGGTTTTGATTCCATTGGGAAGGATAAAGAAAGCCATCTCAAGTGAGAACATGAACAAGCCAAACCAGAAATATGTCCAGATACTTACTATCGACGACTTCGAATTTTGGTTTATGGGATTTATTAGATATCAAAGATCTTTCAGATACCTACAAAAGGCAATCTCAGAATTACAATGAACTTTCTGCAGTGTATACTCATCATATGACTTGTGTACATGAAATAAAAAGAACCACAATTTATAATGTCTTGTTGTAATTATCACAAAAAATGCTCCACATTTTCCATCATAGCAAGGTCCAGAAGAAGGGTGTTGACTTTGTTTATCTCGTTTGTATGATATCATGCAAAGACCAATTCATTTATAGTACTAGTAGGGTTGTATACTAAATTTGACAAGCCTGTGATGTATTAATCAACCAACCAGTTGTGACTGTGGGCTAATCCTTCTTCGGAAAAGCCAAGTAACATGAGCTAACTGTAGAAAATACTCTGTCAGCGCTGAATGTTACAAAATACTGACTACTTTCCTCTTCAGGTGACAATGGATGGCTTTCCTACTTGCAAATTTCACTCAATGTGCAAAGTAGCAAGCAAAATTGCAAATACATGGTAGAATCAGGCCTTGAGCAGAAATTTTTTATAGTGTACTTGGAGTGGGGAAGGAAGGGTGCAAAAAGAAAGAACCTATGAAGAAAGTTAAGGCCTACCCCTTGTTGTTGCCTTTTTTTAGTAGTGGAGGAAGTGAGACACTTCCCCTAACTTTATTGATAGAAATGGAGGAATATTTAATGGAGTTGTATTTAGAGTAATAGATACAGATGTAGACTTTTTTTTTAAAAAATATAGGTATTAATAGTATTGGAGTGAAAAGAAATTACTATTTAGTAAAAAACTAACAGGACTCGCCTATCACTAGCTGTTCCTTGTTCAAGTTGAAACCAGGGATCACGGTCCACTCTCCGAGGAGCGAATATACGACAACCAAGACTCGACTAACACTAGAGAAGCACAGCACTCTTGGATGGGGTGCTAGAATAGAGTGCTGTTATTTCCTAGAGGAATAACAGTAACACGAACGATGCTTGTGGGATGCGCGGTGAGATAAAAATAATGTAAATTTAAATTTATGTAATAAATAATAATAATTTTTTTTTGAAAATAGAATGAAAAGTAGTTTATAAATGGAATGTATTTAATAATTAATGATCATTTTGGTTCTAACATCTTATGAACTAATAAAAATATTAGTACTCATGGAAAGGATAAATTAGTTGACTAAATGTTTGTGGCAGGATAAATAAATGTTTGCGGACGTCGAGATATCTAATCCTTAGTAAGCACGTCAAATATTGCAAGAAGAAACAAGGCTGAGGACATTTTTTTTTTAGCCTCCCAGTGGCCCCCCCTCCCTTTTTTTTTTTTTGATTGCACACTTACTCGACTAGAATAAGAAGATAATTAACAACAAAAGTACGACTCACAATGATTGTCTTGAAGAATTTTTAGTACAACCAAACTAACCCAGTCCAGTGTATTAACTAACCATAATAATTGTATATTTTCAAGAAACAATACTTGAGTTATTACGCAAATTACCTTTTTCTTTGCCATCGCCCTTGCCATACAATTACTCTAATGCTGTTGGCTTAAGAATTTCTTTGCGGAAGATATCCTTCACCCTTTCCCACTCTACATAAAACATTGTGAGCATTACATTTGGTCTAAGCACTTTATCTGAGTATTTGGCAAATATAATGGATTTTCTCTCATTATGGATAGGGCTGAATGCTGCATATGAAATGGGGTTTCAGACAAGTATGGCACCCAGATATTTGTAAGTCCTCAATCCAAATCATCTCCAACCACGGATATCAACTTAGAAATATGAAATAGAAGGAGAGACATTATAACAAACAAGATCCACAAAATCCAAAGAAATCATAGCTCTTGTCAGAATTAGTTGACTTGAGAATTCTATTGCTGCGCGGACTAGTCCATCTAGAATTTAATAATTCAAACTGCTAATGACCTATTTGGCATCATCCTTGGATCTTCATTTCTGATATTGTTGTTATTTTCCCTTTCTGTTTCCTTGCAAATTAGTGAAATACCATGTAGATTTTAATATCAAAAATAGCATTTGCACAAAATTCTGTTGTTTAAATATTTTATTTTGACTCTTTTGGAGACCATAGAACATTGCTATGAAAAGATTGGAAAACTATAGCAATTTAGAAAACAGACGGCTTAAAATTAGGCAAATTTTAACAAAATTAAAATGCATAAAATCATTGAAATTTATATGTTTCACGTGAAAACAAGCATGAAAGACATAAGAATTATAACCGATAAAATGACAATTTTAACAATATTATATGGCATAAAAAATCCCAATTAATCTTTATTCAAACATACATACCCATATAAGTTTTCTTAATTAGTTGCAAATAAATTGTGCATGAGAAAATAATTCTTGATTAATTCCTCTATGGAACAATTCGAAAATTCACTTGGCCAAGGAAAACTTCAGGAAATAATTAAATTCCAATAACTCAAACACAAGTGAGACGAACGCCACACTTTGAAATATCAGGTAAGAATGGGAGCGGGGACATGTCCCTGAAATTATTCCAGCTCTCATTGCGTTGCGGAAAAACCGCCGGAAGTGCGAGGCAAAAAGTATGCTAAAAGAGTCATTCCTTGGAATTATCCCTTCCCCATTCATACGTTGGAATAGTTCGACTCCGGGCGCGTCGACTTGTACCAAAACAGCGGTTTTTTTTAATATTTTTTTATTTCATATTTCCAAAGCTACCCCCTCCCTTAACTTATTTCCAAAATTACCATCCACCTCAAAATCACTGGCTGATTTCATGGCCACCTTGGCACCGAGGTGGCTGTGGGGGAGGGGAAATCACTGGCTGCACCGACGATTTTAGAGACCGCCGGCTGGCTCAACCGGCGATTTCTTTTCTCTTTTTTTTTGTGGGGGGCAGACGGAGGGCGAAAGGGGAGGGGTGGGTTTGGGGGCCGGTGGG
>KE504906.1:256458-276290 GCA_000441515.1 Elaeis oleifera
GAAAGCAATAATGGCTACTTGGAGCAATGATGAGGATTCAAGCTCTAAAGAAGAATCAAAAGAAGAAAAGCAAAATTTCTGCCTCCTGGCTCTTGAGGATGAGGTAACTGAAATATTCCTAATGAATTTACTTTTGATGAATTGTATGAAGCTTTTAATGAGTTACTTGTTGATTTTAAAAGGAATTTTTTCAAAACAAGAAACTTAGAAAGCTGAATCTTTCATTGATTGAAAGAAAAAAATTAGAAAGAAAAGAAAATCTTTTAAAAGAACAAATTGATTTAATTGAAAAGAATAACATTTTACAAAAAGAAGTGAATAAATTGAAACCTATTATAGATAAATTCACTTTAAGTTCTTAGAATCTTCAAATGCTGTTAGAAAATAGAAATAGTTTTGATAAATTTGGATTAGGATATAATACTTTAATAAGCAAAGATTTTTGAAAAATACCTTTGTTAGACATGCTTTCGAAAAACATATATTTAGATATTTTAGGTATGATAAAATAGGTCATAAAGCTATGGATTGTCATCTAAATAAAATACATAATGTTGAATCCAGAAGAGTCAAAATTAAACATATTTGGATTTCAAAAGAACTATTCATGCTAACCCCAAAGGGCCTAAGTTAGGTTGGATACTTAAACAAACTTGATATCATTTTTGCACGTGTGCTTAGCATTCTATGGGTCAACAAGAAAGTGGTATCTTGACAATAGATGTTCAAGACATATGACGTATTGACCTTATGATTGATTTTAATGATAATAAATATTGAGTAATTAGGATACTAATCATATATTTCAAGATTGGATGTAGAATTTTTCAAGTATCCAAAATGAAGAATTTATCTTAAGAACAAATCCTCTCAAGATTCTAAGCCAAAGCACTCCAAAGAGTAAGTTCTCATAAATTTGGATGGCTCATTATGAAGAAATAAAATTAGAAGAAGTAAATATCATTTGAAATATTAGGTTAAGAAATTTAAGTTTGAGAGGCCAAAATATGAAGAAAATGATGTTGAATATTTGGAGCCGACTTCGAGAGATTTCAAATTGACTCTAGCACGTTAGAAGAAGACTGACATAGGTCCAAGTCGATTTGCTTTCAATCTGAGATGACTCTCTTAGAGAAGACAGAAGACTATATTTTCAAAACTTTTGCTCGGGCCAGCTTGTTTCAATCCAAGTTGACTTGCTTGCAGTTCGAGCCGACTCGCCTGCAAATGGAGTTGACTCCTTTCATGGGACTGCATTAATGGCTAGTTTTTTATACTTTTTCAATGGCTAGTTTTACTTCTAACGACTATTTTAGCCCTTGCAATTATCAAAACTCACTCTCAAGCCACTTTCAAGCTAATAAAAGGTTAGAGAATCAATTGGAAAGATAGCCAAGTGGATCAAAAGAGGAAATTTTCAAATAAGTGAGGTTCATTGAATACCATTGAAAAAAAAAAGAGAGAGATTAAGTGCACAGATTTGAGAACCTTCAAAGAGTGATCTTCTTTAACATCATCTACATTCTCTCTAGTATCAATTGAAGAGAAGTAAAGCTTCAAAGAATCATTCTATAGCCACTTCTTTGAGCTTCAAAGTAGTTTTTTTTCTATTTTTATTTTGTGCTGAAAATTATATCTTATATTTATTTCTTTATAAATTTTTAGAGAAAAGAAACTTGAGGATTAAGCCTATCCAAGCCCAGAATTGGACTTGTTAGATTTTGGTTGGTGAGCTCATAAACCAACTAGATTGATTGTGACTCGAAAACTAATCGATGTAAGATTTTGGTTGGTGAAATCGAAAATCAACTAAATTTATTTATATATCTGGATAAAACAAATATGCTGTAATCGAGAAAATTATAATAAAATTCTCAAGAAGCTTTTGGAGAGTGGACGTAGGTGCTGGATTGCACCGACCACTATAAATTTGGTCATATTTATGTTGTGCATTATTGTGCTTGCTTGACTTGCTTTTATTTTGCTTATCAATTATTTTAATTCTTTTATAGCTTATTTTATCTCTCAATTTTGCTGTTGCATATTGATTTCACCTCATAACCACTCAAGTTAAGCTTAAATTGAAGCATATATTTGTTTAGACTTTGATTTAGTTAAAAATTTTAACAACCCAATTCACCTCTCCTCTTGGGTTGCTACCTTTCAGGATAACAATTGATATTAGAGCAGGTGCTTTGTTATTTATTGTTGACCTAGTAGTCTAGAACCAAAGATTTTGTGCCAAATGAAATCTTGTTTAATAAAGGCCATTCTATAGATCGTCTTCCACTATTAAATGGATTAAATTATATATACTGGAAAACTAGAATAAAAATCTTCATACAATCACATGATTATAATTTATGGAAGATTATAGTCAATAGCCTACATATATCCAATGCATTAACAGATAATAAAGAAATAATCCAGCTGAATGCTAAGGCCATGAATATGCTCTATTGTTCATTAGATTTAAATGAATTTAATATTTCAGCTTGATAAGTTTGGAAAAAATTAAAAATAGCTTTTGAGGAAGCAAATCAAAAAGAAAAATCAAGCTCCCAAGAAGATAAGAAAGCCCTCTTCAACTTACGTCTCATGGCCCATAAGGATGGAAAGAAGAAAAGAAGAAGAAGCAAAGGAGAAAGAATACAATTATTAAGGGGGAGCAAGGCAAAGATGAGAAACATGAGAAAGAAGAAGAAAGTATTGTAAATTCTTGCCTCATGGCTAATGACGATGAGGTAAACATTAATAACTCTTTTGATTTTACTTTGATGAATTATTTGAAGCCCTCAATGATTTAATGGGTGAATTTAAAAAAGTTGAGGCTGAAAAATAAAAACTCAAAAAATCTAATTTATTTTTGGTTGAAGAAAAGAATAAAATATTGATTGAAAAAAAAATCTTTTGAAAGAAAATAAAGCTTTAGTTGAAGAAGAAGAAGTTCTTTCTAAATCTAAAAAATTTTGGTTGAAAAGAATAAAAAATTAAGAAAGAAATCGATTCATTGAAGTATATGCTTGAAAAGTTATCCCTTGGATCACAAAAAGTTCAACCAATATTAAATAATCAAAACACTATTTTCAATAAAGCTAGAATTGGTTATAATTCACTGAGAAAATAGAAATTTGTTAAGAATATGTTTAGCAAACTCTCACATGAAACTAAATCTATAGTTTGTTTTAATTGAAACAAAGTAGGGCACAAAATTTTTGAATATAATATTAAAAGAGTTGGCCATACTTTGATCAAATAAATGTGGGTTCCAAAAAAAATCATGTGCACTAACTCCATTGGACCCAAGATAGCTTGAGTATCAAAAATTAAGAAGTCATTTTGCAGGTATGCCAAGCATCCAAAGATATGAAAGGAGTGAATTCTTAAAAAATGGATGCTTAGGACTTAAAGTAGATGGGTGATAATATTTAGTAAAAGCTAAACTTTTTTTTACATGATACCATCATTGCTTGTTGAATTTACTTTGTTTGACTGATTGATTTTAATGATCTTTTATGCATACTTATAGAATACATTTTTTTCTACTTGCATTTGAGAATGCCTCACTCGTGCCTTGAATATATTAATGAATACATCATTGTAAGCACACATTTTTTTGGATGCTCTCTCAATTATCCATATCACTTTGATCATTAATTATTTGTGAAATTTAAACAAAATAAGCTTGATTGCATATGAAAATATTTGGATGCAAAAGTCTCAAAATTAATTTTTGACATTCTCATAAAACATGTAATCATTGAAATATGTCAAAAATTGTATGATTCAAGAAACATCAAGATAAGTCATCACCTCATAAAGATTGCATGCTTGATGTTGTAGACTTGTGTTGCATATTAATTTGATGCTTAAGGACTTGTAAATCCCCTAGTTGAATCTAAATTTTAGAGCCTTCATCTAGTTTCTCCTTGATCTAATCTTATTTATTTGTTTGATTATAATACCCCTAATTGATTAATTTTTGATCCTCCAAATTGATTTGAATATCATTTTTGATCTTTGATTTGATTGTTCATTGATCTCTATTTAATTTGAACTATTGAAACTCCTGGATCTGGGATGGGTTTTTTAATTGGAGATGTCTCGAGGCTCTATTCATCCTTTTTCATTTCTTTCGAGCTGTAATTCCTTCAAACCCTCTCCCTTCAAAATTGGACCTCTCCTCTCGATTTCTATCCTATTCTTATGGTCTTTGTTCTCAAATGGCATCCTAAACATAATTCACCCAAAGGAAGAAGAAGTCTCATGCAAAAATTCAAAAATTTAGTATTTCTTCAAGTCGATTTCTTGTGTAAGAAAGAAGGGCCAAGCATCGAAATGATCAAAAGTCCAGTTTTCAAAGTAAAGAAATACAGATTGATATGGATGTTGATCGTATTAAATGCATGCTATATATACAAATCAATGGGAGTAGTTCGGATTATCTTAAATAGTGACACATTTGGAATTGGATGGAAATGATGTCAAGCATATCAAGGATATCAGTGCCAACCAGTTGAGTATGGAGATGTAGCTACTATATTACATAATTAGCAGGATCTTCTTCATGGTTACATGTCACATTCTCCTGAAGATTTCACTTTACATGCCAGCACTCATGCTACAGCGAATGTCAAAACTAAGGAGCTACTAGTATAGACAAAGACAGCTCCACCTCCACAGACCAGTCATCTAGAGAGCTCAGATTGATTATTTGTTATACTGGATGAGAATGCATTCATTGCAAGAGTCTCCTCTAGGATTATGACTTCAGTTTGTGTAGAGCATCAAAGGCACAGCAAGTGTGGAGAGACCTGATGGATGCTCTAGCACTAGTCAAAGAGGAGTCCGTCAGGCTGATTCAGACTTTCACTACTATGAGGGATGTTTGGAGACAGTCATTTGAAGACTTTAGACCACTCTTTCCTACCTATCCTAAATCTTCATTTTAGGATTATCCTAATCTATCCTTGCTTGGGATGCTAGGATTTATTTTTAGATCTTTAGTGATCCTAGCAATCCATCTTTTGATAGATATAGCACTCATACATTTTGTATATTTTCATATTTTCATCTTATTCTGTATTCATGTTTTGGCTAATCACTAAAAATTTGATCTATTATGGAAATTCAATGTACTTGATTGAATATTTGTCTTGTTTATAACACTAAGGGAGAGAAAATATGTTCTTGCAAAGCTTATTTTTAAAATGAATGTGCATATTTTGAAAGAAAAAGAGAGAGAACTAAAAATAAAAATCACTTTTTGGGATTTATTGCGTAAAATAGGGGGAGAAAATACTATTTAAGATTATGAGAGAAATCATTGATAAATAATTATACTTTGCTTATCTTATGGATTTATTTGAGCATTCTTATGATTTTGATTGTTTGATTCATTTTGAGCAACTATTCGTACTTCACATATTTTGGTCATATCATCACTCTTTTTGATAATTAATTGGTATTAAAAAATTATTTTTGATCTTAAAAATAAATTTATTGATGAGTATTCATACTATATTTCGATTGATTGATATCAAAAAATGAATTTAAAAATATTCTTCTAATTTTTTGAAATTGATATCAAGCAAAATATTTCAAGAAAGTTGTTATTTATCCTTAAAGCTAAATATTTAAAGAAGACTTTACTTTTATTTAATTGGTATCAGATAACTTACTGTTTGTCTTATATTTATTGATCTATTTTTTGACAAAAATAGAAGTATATCTTTATCTCAATCTAATTTTGCAAAGCTATATTCTTGACAAGATATCAGTTGAGACAAATGCAAAAAATTAATATCTTTTTTGAATTTAATTACTTAATACTTCTTATGAAAAGGATGAAATGATCTTTTTGAAGAATAACTAAAATCTTTAATTTGAATGATTTGTTGATATCAATTCAAATTGATTTATCATTCTCAAAACTATTTAATTTGAATAGATATATCTTTATCACTTCAAATTAAATAATTGTATCAAAAATTTTTAAGAAAGTTGCTATGTTAAAATATATAGTATCAAGTTGAATTTGAAATATATTTTATTTTTTTCTATGATTGATTATTTCAAGAAATAAATTTAAATATATATTTTTAAAATCTCTAATTGGTATCAAGATAATTACTATTTGGTTGGTTTTAAAATAATTGGTATCAAAAAATTAATTTCATAATTGATATTAGACAACCTAATTTCACTTTGGACTCCATTATTTTATCTCTTGGCAAAAAAAAATGCCTTATCTCAAGTTTATTTTGCTCTAATACCATATTTTGCTCTAATATATTCTTGGTACGATGTCATTTGAGATAAATTAAGAAAATTGATATCATTTCTAAATTTAAGTATTTGATGCTTTTCAAAGAAAGAAAGAAATAATTTTTAAAAAACTAAACTTATCCTATAAAATTATTATTCTAAAAAGCTCTATCCTTCTTGAATCTTTGAAGTTCAAAGCTTATTTGTAATTAAATTTGAGAAGCCTTTTAATGCATCAACTTTATTCAAAAAGGGAGAGATATGTTTTTAAATCTATATTCATCAAAGAAAGAAAGATAATTATTTTTCAATTATTGTTGTTTGGATTGAATCTCAAAATATTTGGTAATAAGAAGAATTAAATTAATTATTTTTCAAAAAAAAAATAAACTCAAACTTCTTTCAATTAGTATCAAGCAGAATTTTTTAAGAATATTATCATAATTGGTATCAAATTCTCATAATTGATATCATAATTCTCATAATCAGTATCAAATAGTTTATTCTTCTCTTAAATTTCATCACTTTATTTTTTGATAAAAAAGTATGCTATGTCCTAAATCTAAATTTTCATTACTATATTCTTGCTATTACATCATTTGAGATAAATTTTTATGATATGTTTTTGAGTGCTCTACTTTAGTATCAAAATAAATGTTCCTAAGACTATATTGTTTGAAAAATTCTATCTCTATTGAATCTTTAAAACTCAAGATATTTTCTATCTAAAATTGAGAAGTATTTTTGCATCTATATTTTTGAGAAAATGGAGAAGTTCTAAAATTTAAATTTAAAAGTTAAATTCAAGTTAAATTTGAAAGGGGGAGAACTCAAATCAAATTGAATATATCTTTAGATTTACATCTTTGCTTGATTTTGATGATTCATTTTAAATTCTTCCCTTGTACTTTTTGATGATATCAAAAAGAAAGAGAGTTATGTTGAGTATATACTTGAGTTGATTGCATACTTGAAATGCTTAGTTATTTTACTGGAAATGATTATATAAATAAGTATATATTGTGCATGTATGCCTTCTTGAATATTATATATAAGATGCATGAGTAAATGAATTTATGATGAATTGAAGATGAGTTGAAACTTTCATGAATTATATGTTTACAAGTGCTTATTTATTCACTTCATAATCATGTTGGTAAACTAATTAAAGTACATTATGTTTTATTATGCATAAACTGAAAGTTTTGTGATCACCAAAAGAAAACATGGTTGATCTTATGATTGATTTTGATGATAATAAAATATTGAGTAATTATGATACTAATCATGTATTTCAAGGTTGGATGTAGAATTTTTAAGTATCTAAAATGAAGAATTTATCTTAAGGATAAATTCTCTCAAGATGCCAAGCCAAAGTACTCAAAAGCATAAATTTTCACAAATTTGGATGGCTCATTATGAAGAAAATAAAATTAAAAGAAGTAAATATCATTTAAAAGTATTGAGATTAAAAATTTAAGTTTGAGAGGCCAAAATATGAAGAAAATGATGTTAGAAGGTTTGGAGTCGGCTTTAAGAGGTTTCGAATTGACTTTGGCATGTTGGAAGAAGATTGGTATAGGTCTGAATCGACTCGCTTTCAATCAGAGCTAACTCTCTCAGAAAAGATAGAAGATTGTATTTTCAAGATCGCTGCTCAAGCCAGCTCATTTTCAATCTGAGCTGACTCACCTACAATCCGAGCCAACTAGTTTGCAAATGAAGTCGACTCCATTCTTGGGACCACTAATAGCTAATTTTTTGTACTTCTCCAACGGTTAGTTTTACTTCTAATAGCTATTTCAATTCTTCCAACGATCAAAATATACTCTTAAGCTACTTTCAAGCTTATAAAATGCTAGAGAATCAATTGGAAAGGTAGTCAAGTAGATCAAAAAGAAGAAAATTTTTAATGAGTGAGGTTCATTGAATACCATTGAAAAAAAAAGAGAAAGAGATTAAGTGCACAGATTTGAGAGCTTTCAAAGAGTGATCTTTTTCAACGTCATCTACATCCTCTCTAGTTCAATTGAAGAGAAGTAAAGCTTCAAAAGAGTCATTCCACAGCTACTTCTTCGAGCTTCAAAGATTTTTTAATTTTATTTATGCTAAAATTATATCTTCTATTTATTTCTTTACAAGTTTTTTTGGAGAAAGAATTTAAGGATTAGGCCCATCTAAGCTTAGAATTAGACTTGTTAGATTTTGGTTGATGAGTCCGTGAAACCAACTGGATTGATTGTGAACCCAGAAAATAATCAATGTAGGATTTTGGTTGGTGATCCCAAAAAATCAACTGGATTTGTTTGTGAGCCCGGATAAACAAATATATTGTAATCAAGAGGATTATAGTAAAATTTTTAAAGAGCTCTTGGGGAGTGAACGTAAGTGCGGGATTGCACTGAACCACTATAAATTTTATCATATTTGTGTTGTGCATTATTGTGCTTGCTTGACTTACTTTTATTCTTCATTACCGATTATCTTAATTCTTACACAGCTAATTTTATCTCTCAATTCTACTGTTGCACATTGATTTCATCTCACAAACCACTCAAGTTAAGCGTAAATTAAAGCACATTAATTTTTAGACTTTGATTTAGTTAAAATTTAACAACCAATTCACCCCTTTCTTGGGTTGCCAACTTTCTAGGCAATATGATGGAAAAAATCTCAATTTATCTCTCTTAAAGCAAATATGATGGAGTTGTTACTTTTGGAGACAATGATAAAATAAATAATAGATCTCGATAATATCAAGATCACTTCTACCACCTTTATTGAGAATGTATTGCTAGTTGATAGTTTAGTGTATAACCTCTTAATATTAGACAATTTTGTGACAAAGATTTTAATATTTATTTAAATCATCTCATTACATTATAACTAATTCCAATGACAATGGAATTAAGTTCATAGGAAAGAGATATAAAATTTTTGCTTGGTAGATCTTGATGATTTTAGCAAGGATAACATTGAGTGTCTAGTTGCTATGAATACTAAAGTTAATGAAACTAGTTAGATTTGACATAGTAAATTAGGGCATGCAAGCATGGATTCTATTGCCAGATTAATCAAAAAGATTTGATTAAAGATTTATCTAAAATTAATTTTGAGAAGAATAAAGTTTGTAATGCATGTCAATTAGATAAGCAAATTAGATCTTTATTTAAATCTAAAATATAGTTTTAACATCTAAGTCATTAAAACTTCTTCAAATGGATTTGTTTGGACTTATAAAGACTACTAGTCTTAGTGGTAAATATTTTGAATTTATTATAATTGATAATTTTTCTTGTTATACATGGGTTTTATTTCTTGCTCATAAGGATGAAGCTTTTGAATTATTTATAAAACTCTTTAAGAAAATAATAAGTGAAAAAGGTTGTCATGTTTTGAAAATTAGAAGTGACCATAGTATAGAATTTGAAAATCATGATTTAAAAACTTTTGCTCTAAAAATGAAATTGACCATATATAATTTTCTATCCTGAGGATATCTTAATAAATAGAGTGGTAGAAAGAAAGAATAGGACTTTGCAAGAGATGGCACGTACCATACTTTATGAAAGCAACTTATCAAAATACTTTTAGCAGAAGCTATTAACACTGCATGCCATGTGTTTAATTGAGCATTGGTTAAATCTATTTTAAAGAAACTCCACATGAGCTTTACAAAGAAAAGAAACCAAACATTTCTTACTTTAATGTTTTGGTTACTATTGTTTATTTGATAAATGGTAAAGATAGATTAGAAAAGTTTGATGAAAAATCTGATGAAATATTTTCTTAGATATTCAGCATCTAGTAAAGCATATAAAGTGTTTAATAGAAGAACATTAGTAGTAGAAGAATCCATTCATATTGTTATATTATTTTGATGAAACTAACTTTTTTAAATCAAGAGAAGTAGATATAGATGAAGATACAGGTTTTTTTGAGAAGGAGATGAAAGAAATGATCTTGAAAAATCCTCCTTCATAGGTGGAAGAAGATAAGATGAAATTAAGATGAAGAAGATGAAATTGAAGAGATGGAAGAGCTTCCTTCATCAAATCATCAAGATACACATGACTTACCAAAAGAATGAATGTATGCTCATAGTCATCCAAAGAACTTATTATAGGAGATCCATCTCAAGATATTAGAATTAGAGCTTCAATTAGAGATGCACTAAATCACTTTACATTTGTCTCTCATATCGACCCTAAAACCATTTTTGAAGTTGAAAGGATGCTAACTAGATTATGGCTATACAAGAGGAATTTAATCAATTTGAAAGAATAATGTATGCAACTTAGTGGAGAGACCAAAAAGCCATCCTATAATTAAACAAATAGATTTTCAGAAATAAACTGGATGAGAAAGGCAATATAATTACAAAAAGATTAGATTGGTTGCATAATATTATAATCAAGAGGAAGAAATTGATTTTGATAAAATTTTTGCACCAGTTACTAGACTTGAGGCTATTAGATTACTTTTAGCATTCACATGTTTTAGAGATTTTAAGCTTTTTAAATTGATGTAAAGAGTGCTTTTTAAATAGATGTATTGCAAAGGAAGTTTATGCAGAACAACCTTCAGATTTTGAAAATCATAAATTTTAAATCATATTATTAAGTTAAATAAAGCACCTTATGGTTTAAAATAATCACCAAGAGCATGGTATGATAGATTAAGTAAGTTTTTACTGAAAAATAATTTTAAAAAGAAATATGGATACAACTCTTTTTATCAAAAGAAAATCTAATGATCTTTTAATAGTTCAAATTTACGTGGATGATATAATATTTGGTGCTACTAATAAACTTGTATGTAAAGAATTTGCCAAGTTAATATAGAAAGAGTTCGAAATGAGAATGATAGATGAACTAATCTTCTTTCTTGGACTCCAAATTAAGCAAACAAATGAGAGGATCTTCATAAACCAAAGCAAGTATACAAAGAAAATCTTAAAAAAATTGATATGGGGAATGTCAAAAGGTATCGACACTTCTATGAGCTCAAATTATAAGTTTGATCAAAATTTAAAGGATAAAGTAATAGATCCTAAGCTATATCAAGGTATGATTGGATCACTTCTTTACTTAAATACTAATAGATCTGATATTATGTTTAGCATTTGCATGTATACTCATTATCAATCAAATCCAAAAGAATCACATGTAATAGCTATTCAAAGAACCTTTAGATATTTGATTAACACTCAAAATGCTGGTTTGTAGTTTTCAAAATAATCTTCTTTGGATTTAATTGGTTATTTAGATACTTATTTATCGGATGCAAACTGGATAGAAAAAGTATAAGTGGTACTTGTCTATTTTTAGGTATTAATTTGATCTCATGGTTTAGTAAGAATAAAATTCAGTGGCATTGTCTACAGTTAAAGTTGAATATATTACAGCTGAAAATTATTGTGCTCAACTTTTGTGGATCAAACAACTAGAAGATTATAGTATAACTTATAGTAAAATTTCTATTATATGTGATAATATAAGTGCCATTAATCTCCTAAGAATCCGATTTAGCACTCAAGATCTAAACATATAGAAATTAGACATCATTTTATTAAAGATCATATTCAAAATAATAATATTGTACTTGAATTTGTATCTACAGATAATTAAATTGTTGATATCTTTGCAAAATCTTTAAATAGAGAAAAGTTCTGTTCAATTAGAAAAGAATTGAAAATCTATTAGATGTTTAGTTAAATTATCTTACATGCAAATTCTTGATGTTTTTGATTATTTTCTATGAATGATTCCTTTAATTTGTTTTTGTTGAATGATAAGTTTAAATATGAAATAAATTAACTTTGATATACTTGTGCATTGGGATCATTTCATAAAAAGCCAAAATTTCTAAAACATTTCTTGTGCCAGATTGGGCTGACTAATTTATGGACTTAATTGACCCTCGTCTAAGCCAACTCATCCAAAATCTGAGTCGACTCAGTGTTCGGGACCCGGCCTTTTAATGAAAGCCCTATAGATTCATCTTTCATTGTTTTATCTCTTTTCCTCAACTGTTCCTTTCCAAGCCCTACCCAAAAACTATCTATCCCTTGTCTTCATATCTATGGAATTACTATAGTATTTAGCTTGGAAATGGCACTTGTGAAGCTCATTGCTCATCAAATGAAGCACCAAAAGATCTCCAGAGAAAATTATCGTGCCCTAAATTGGTAGCAGTGGAACTAGAATTGAGCCCTCCAAAAGGGAACTCCGTAGCATGGTCCAAAAAGACAAGGATCAACTGCCTCCTCCAAAGGTATCTCTATCAAATCAATCTATTATTCCAGAAAGGAGAATAAACTTTAGATTCTTTATGTGAGAAGGATTTGCTTTCTACTGTATTTTTAGAAAGTTTAGTTGGGAGTTTTTCTATTCTTTGAATGAAGCCATTTACCCTCGACTTATTTTGGAGTTTTATGAAAATGCCTCCATGGAACCGAATGCTATCAACTCAAAGTTAGAGGCAAATAACTGCATGCGTCCACCAGTCTTCTCCAATAATTGCTATGGATTCCTTCTACTGATGAGTCATCCAACCCTGTGCTTTCAAGAAAGGATGCATTAGTGCTTGTTTTGGGAAGGCCTGATATCAACAACATCAAAGATCTTTTTTCGAATCAGCTATCATTGGAAATGAGGCTGCTCCACAGCTTTGTATGCAAAATTTTCATGCCCTAAGTGGGTAGGTTCGATTATGTCATAAATAGGGATCTTTAGTTTATGTATCATATTGTCTGTGAGCATCCGCTAAACCTCTCCACCTTTATAGTTCATCAAATGTAGAAAGCCATTACCAAGAGTAGATGAAATTTGCCTTTTGGTATGGCTCTTATATTGGTCTTCAAACTTGCTGGTATTGAGTTGAAAAATGAACCAAAGAGAGTGCCACATCATTTTGATACTTATAATGAGCACTCTCTGAAGAGGATGGCTTATGAGAAAATTGAAGGAGCTTGGATAAAGAAAGGACCTACAGGAAGAGGAAGAACTGAGGGGTGTTTGGTTGCAACCGGAATTAGAATAGGAATGGAAATTAGAATGGCTTGGAATCAAAATCAGAATAGCCAAATCCTCCAAAGCGTTTAGTTCATGACGGGAATCAAAATTGGAATGAAAATTTGAATCCATAGAAAAAGTAAGGATTGAGTTCTATATAGATTGAGCCATTCTCATTCCACCTCGGAATCAGAATCGAAATGGGACTCCTCCCAACCAAACGGTGGGAATGGGAGTCATCCATTCTGATTCTGATTCCAGACCCCCACTCCCCCCAATCAAACACCTCCTAAGAGTTTAGATGAAGGATAAAGGTCAGATGGTCAACCCGCTCCTAAAGAACATTATGAATTTACTCAACCAGGAGCTTCTTGGTCTGGTATTGGTCTGCACATGCATCTGCTTTATATAGGTTGATGACAGTCTTGGACTTCAAAATGGTAAATTTACATCAGCTGGTCCAGAACTTGGTTCAAAGGATTGCTAGTGTTGAAGAAGATGTGAAGGTGGTTTGAAAACTTCAAGAACAAGCTATTCCCATTGTACCTCTACTACAAACCCAACCAAAAGCACCCTTATCCTCTAGACCTTCTGCTGCTAGAGCTACTAGGAGACCCTACTTCACTTGATAAGTATAATAATTATCCCAATAAAAGAATCAAAATATATATTAATTGACTTTTATTCTTTAAGAATTGATGCTTTTGCTTGTATTTTGTAGGAAAGATTGATTGTCAATGCGAAGAGCCCGATTCGTAGGTTAAAATAACTCAACTTGGGAATAAATTGGATCCAAAATTAAGCAAAATTAGCCCACAATCGAAGCCCAAATAGCATTTGATCCACAATGGACTGGCTGCTCGGTCCACAGTAACGAGGCTCGATCCACAGAATAGTGGATTGCAGTCTTTGTCATGGCACACGGGAGAGACAGGTTGGATTTGCGCCATCAGATGGCTGAGGTGGTGAGGAACGCGATCGGACGGCCAACAGCAAGTGTTCCCATATACAACGGTGGTGGCCCACTAGTTTGGCACGATCAGACGATCCAGAACCATCCCATGCATGATTGAATGGTGGAACTTGTTGCCGGCTGGGAGGATTGAACCAGAGCTCTGATTTTTGTGATCTGATGATCCAGAATGAAGATCTAGCTTGATCCGATGGCTGATATGGTTTTCTAGTTGATTTAAGGTTGTTTTTGGCGAGATTTGGCTGTTTGATTTCAATCCAATGGCCAGAACCTAGGATGCTTGGGACTCGGTTTAAACATGCCTGAGATGCAAATTTGAGATGGATCAGTAGTCCGTAGCTTGCTAAGATAAGCGACACTAAGGCTCTATAAAAAGAGACCTGTGGGAACAAAGAAAAGGCATCCAGATAGTGAGCAGAAAGCAAGAAACAGAGAGAGCGGGTAGCAGAGAAGAGCAATAGCAATCTTCAATATTTATTTTTAGCTCTTGTTTAGGGAAAAATATGGAGAAAGCATTGCAGATCTCAATGCATGGCTAAATCTCTTCAACCTAAGAAGATGATGAAGCCTATAAATATTTTTTTTTCTTGTATTTAATTTCATGCAATAAAATTATGCTTTTATTCCATATCTTTTATTTTTTGAGGTATTAATCTAGCCTATACGATCTATATCCTCTTCAGACATGCCATAATCTCTAGATATGATACATGCCTAGAAGAGTAGATCGTAGTATGTTAGATTAAATTCTATATCTTATTATTAGATTTAGATAGTTTATACTCCAAATGGACGAACAGTGATCTACTGATACAGTCCGTACCTCTTAGAGATAAACTATACTAATACCCTAATCATAAGTATTAATATTGCAACATAAAATAAAATAAAAAATAAAATTATTTTGCATGGTGGATTCGAAATTCATGAGTTATCTCTCTGATTTATTTTCTTTCACAAATTAATTTATACTTGCAATTTAATTCTTGTTATTTATTTTTTTAAATTCTTCTATAACCAATACTCTTTCATTTCTTCTTCAAGAAAAAAATAATTACCCTAAATGCTTGTGGATACGATCTTGACTCACCCTATCTATATAGTTTGAATTGATTTTATTCTTGACCACCTATAACAGTGATCAAATTTTGACACCATTATCAGAGATCTAGGTATGATTTTTTATTATTAAAAAATAGCTTTTTTAGTCTTATTCTTAGTTTTTTTATTTGCTTTCTAACTTGCTTAATTACTTAGCCAAATTTACTTTCTTGTAAATTAAAAAAATCTCTATATTGACACCTCATAATCTACTTAGAAATTAGATACTTAATCAAAAATTTAAAAGTGAAATAATTAATTTACTCTTGACTAATCATCCAATTCGACCATATTTTTTTTTGCATTGCATAATTTCATATAATATCTTAAGGGTACAAATCTTAAACAAGATAAGATGGAGATTTCATCATCTTTTCTTGGCCCACGAACCATCACCTTCTATATTACATTAACCTAAATCATAACTTAAAATCAATTAGATGTTGGCCCCTAAGGACTCTCGAGCTCGATAGGATAAGAAATCCTAAGAGTTGGACCGGATTAGGATTAGTCAATTTAACTGGTGTCTGAAAAAGTAGTTCAGGAACAACATCTCAAAGAAAAGTGGTTATTTAATTGATTTCGTTCACTTATCTGATCAATTTAATTGATGTCTAAGGAAAGCAATGGGGGGGACCCCCACCAACCTTATACTTATCTGACTAGTTGAGTGGATAGTTTTTTATTTGGAGGGCTCCAAGATAATCTTGCAGTTAGGAGCTGTCTAGATCTAGGATAACCCTTAGCTAGGATTGATTGCAGAACTTGCCTACTATTAAAACATTAACTCTAATTAAAATACTATTATTTATCATCTCTAGATTTAGGACTTCTTAGGCTCTCATCTTTAGAATTCTCATCTCATCTATCTCTCCTTCCTTTCTCTTTTCTTCCATTAAATAAAAAAAATTATAAAATAACTAAAAATTCCCAACTTTCTTCTTAGACTAGGATATCTAGATGATTAGTTAGAACCAAGTTGAACCCTACATCAAGTTCAATAGACCTTAAGCCCACCATGGCTGAACTCGAATATGAACCTTGGATCTTGAAAGACCTTTGCTATCCAGTTGGGTCAGTCCAATCCTTATGTATCCGACTGCCACAAACCGATATCAATTTTGAAATAAAATCCTAGATCATAAACATGCTTCCCAAATTCATCAGAATCAAGGATGCATACATTTTTATGAGAAAATTTGAGGAAGTATGCGCCATGATGCATTTCCAATAGCTCATCGAGGATGCTGTGAAATTTAGACTAATCAATTTTGTCCTCAAAGATAGTGCCAAAAAGTGGTTATGCAGTCTTCCTAAGCAATCTATAATATCATGGGAGGATTTTGTTAGTGTTCCTAAAATTTTTTTTCCACACCATAAGACTGCCAAATTTAAGAATAAATTAATCGATTTTATCAATTATCTAGTGAGTCTTTTTGGAAGTGCTTCGATCATTTTAAGAACCTTCTGAATCAATGCCCACATCATGCAATAGAAACTTGGAGGCTGTGCCAAATCATTTATGAAGGACTAGACCCAAACTCTAGAACCATATTAGAATCAATATGTCAGGGTTAATTCATGAATAAAGAACCTATAGAAGCCTGACAATTTCTAGAGGACCTAGCAGAAAAGAGCTTATAATAGGAGATTACTAGGGAACCCGATAGACTCACACTTTCAAGGAGGGTGTATATCAAGTTCAACCTTCTCTAGCTAAAGCGGCTAAATTTGTATCTTTAATCTATAGGATAGAGGCCCTAGAACTCAAGGGACACACCCAAGTGAACCAAGTTTAACATCCACTTGTAATGGGTATAATGCCATAGACCACACAATAGAAGGATGCCCTTTCTTAATGGGCCCAATCGAGAATGAAGGAGCACAGGTGAACGTAGCCTATCAGAGACCTATTAATGACTCCTATGCACCAACTTACAATCCAGGATGGAGGAACCACCCTAATTTTTTTGATCATAAGAGTCAAACTCAAGTAGACCTGCCTTCACTCAGCCCAACCTCAGGCCCACTCAATCATCAAATAACCCACCAAGTTTCGACAATGATCAAAGGCTTAACTCGCTACAAAAGAGTCTAAAAGTCCTGACGAAATCAACTGCTAACATCAATACTATACTAAATAACTTCATACAGACCATGGGCCAGCTTTTAACTTCCAACACCCAGGCTATTGTCTGTTTAGAGAAATAGTTAGGTCAATTAGCTATGGCTGTGAGTGAAAGAGAAAAAGTTAAACTATCAAGTCAGCTCGAGGCTAACCCTAAGACCCAGAACCATCAAGGACCACAATAAAGAGCCCAGATCAATCAATTAAATGCAATTCACATCTTAAGATCTGGAAGACAAGTAGCTAACCATGTAAGTACACCTGATGAACTACTATCTAAATCATCTCATGAGCAATTGATCGATCAGACCAAGTCTGAAGAGCCTGAATCAACAAAGATTGACGAACCACCCAAGCCACTCATAGAATCCACCTCAGGGTTTAAGCAAGTCGAGACATCTCCCATCAATCTTATAGCTCCTTTTCAAATAGACTTAGGTCCAACAGACACTCAGCCTATATGGATCAAATCTTAAAGATATTTAAATAAGTGAAAGTAAATATTCTTCTACTAGATATGATCCAATAAGTTTCCACATATGCCAAGTTCTTCAAAGATTTATACACAAAGAAAAGACCACCAACATTTTTAAGAAAGCCTTTTTGGTGGCTAGTGTGAGTCATATCTTTCAAGCCACATGTCAGTCAAGTACAAAGATCCAAGATCTCCTATAATTTCTTGTATCTTAGAGAAACCATCATTGATAGGGCCTTGTTAGACTTAGGAGATAGTGTGAACATCTTATCTTATTCAGTCTATGAAAAATTGAAGATACGAGAATTAAAGCCTACAGAAATCACATTGTAATTGGTAGATTGATCAGTGAGGATCCCCAATAGAGTTGTGGAGGATGTATTAATCAAGGTCGGCAACTTTATTTATTCTATGGATTTTGTGATCTTTGAGACTGAACTAGTATCTAACCCAAAAGGTCACATCCTAATCATCTTAGGAAGATCATTCTTGTCAACCACCAGTGCCCTAATCAACTGCCACAATGGACTCATGAATCTCTTCTTCGGAAACATATCCATTGATCTTAATATTTTTAATTTGAAATAAAGGAACAAACTCATTGATGTAAACCTGATCCTCTATGAGCTTATTGATCTGGGAGAAGAAGATTTTGACTATAATCTCTAGTCAGACCAAGAATCTGAAGTAACTTATAAAATTTCTCCATTTAGTAACCAGAGAGTTCATCCATAATGACAACCACCTGTCGAACTACTTGTAAGGATGGATGAACCAATACACAAACCATCGATTGAGGAAGCACCGAAATTAGAACTCAAAATACTCTCTGAGCATATCAAATATGCGTATCTAGGTCCATCAAAAATCTTGCTCATAATCATCGCATCAGACCTAGATCAAATCCAAGAGGAGAAATTTTTAGCTATCCTCAGAAAGAATAAGGAAGCCATAGGCTAGACCATAGCTGACATCAAAAGGATCAGCCCTTCAATTATCCAATATCGAATTCATTTAGGGGAGGAAGCTAAGCCAATTAGAGACCCCCAAAAGAGACTTAACCCAGCTATGAAGGAGGTAGTAAAGAAAGAGATTCTCAAGTTATTGGATAATAGAATTATCTACCCATTTTAGATATTTCATGGGTTAGCCCAATTCAAATAGTGCCCAAAAAGTCAAAGATAATAGTGGTCCAAATGAAGCAAATAAGTTAGTGCTGACTAGAGTCTAAATTGGATGGAGAGTCTGTATTAATTATAAAAAATTAAATGTGGCCACAAGTAAGGACCATTTTTTCCTATCATTCATTGACCAGATGTTGGAGAGGCTAGCCAGACATGAGTTCTATTATTTTCTTGATGGATATTCTGGCTACATTTAGATTCCTATAGCACCAGAGGACCAAGAGAAGACCTTATTTACCTGTCTATTTGGAACTTTTGCCTATAGACACATATCCTTTGGTTTATGTAATGCTCTATCTACTTTCCAAAGGTGCATGATCAGCATCTTTTTTGATATGATCGAGAGATTTTTAAAAATATTTATAGATAATTTTTCATCTTTGGCTTCACCTTCTTCGAATGCCTACATCACTTAAGACTAGTATTAGAAAGGTGTAAGGAGAAACACTTAATACTTAATTGAAAAAAATATCAATTCATGGTCAAAGAAGGCATAGTACTTGGCCATGTTAACTCAAAAAAGGATATTACAGTGGATAAAGTCAAAGTAGATCTAATTGTAAATCTTTCATTGAAAGGAATATGCCCTACAAGCCAATCGAAATTTATATTTGATGGATTTTCCTTGTAATCTTTCAAACTTATGTATTGACTCTTTAAATAATAAAAGATATTTTCATCATATACT
>KE504906.1:322813-333670 GCA_000441515.1 Elaeis oleifera
GTCCCGACTGAATTAGGGTTAAGGTGAACTCGTCTAATCCAATCATCAGTCATATGAATCAATCGATCGATTTGAGTTTGATGTGAAATCCTAATGAAAATTTTTTTTTCATTATTTCACTCTGCCATGGTCATGGGCTTAAAGACTCGATCTTTCGATCATCATAGGACTACTCCTCTCATCTACCGAGGTTGATAGATCCCATCTTGGTGCAATCTGATTCCTACAATGAATATGCTACAGCCAACATACACCTCAGAGTTTCGAATGGCTAGGAGATCGAGTTATGGTGTAGTCAAACTATAACACACTCAAGGTGAATTATCGATGTACCTCAGGTCAAAGAACTAGACACACAGCTGCAGCATCAAGCTAGTCATCGATGAGAAGGTAGTCTTCCTTATGACTGCTCGAGGTGGTCATGCTCAGTACTCTCATTCTCAACGAATACCTATACTTTCGCTCTGGTATCTCCACACCATAGACTCAAGACACATCTACCCTAAGAAAGCGATCGTACACCAACCTTCTGGATTGATCACCATCCTCGTGATGATCCTATGGTCAGGAGCTGTTTATGAGTTAGTTATGTAAATTCATGCCTTAAATTTCAACTCTTGAAAATATGAATTAACATTCCTACTAACTCAAAGGATATATCACAGACATAATGTACACAATGTGATAGTAGAATAACTTTTTATTCATTTATAGTCAAAATTATAAATTTACCCTTAGATTTGTACAGGAATGTGTCAGTCAATCTAACATCTAGGGCACACATCTAACATCTATAGGAGGTTGAATCATATTAATTGAAATTCTATCATTTGGGCTCTAAAATGGACTAGCCAAATCAAAATTTTCTTTTGAAAAAGGCTTAGATCGAATATTATCTCTTAATTCATAAAGAATTAGACAGAATGATAGAAAGCAAAATTGATGTAAAAGTTGAGATTTATTTTCAATAAAATTTTAGTATTCTTTCATAACTATTTTATTAATCATATTTTTTAGAGACTTAGCCCATTCAAACTAGAAGAGGAATCCTACTCAAGTGGTGAAAGGGATAGGGATGTTAATGGCTTGGGTTTGAGTTGGGTTGACTAGTATTTGTATCCACCTACCATAAAAAAAATACCCATACTTCTATAGGTAAAATAAAGGACCATGTTAAATAAGGAATCCAACATCAATGATTGCTGAAAAATGAAAGATAATTATTCTATTGGTAAATAAGATTAATTATAAATCATTTTTCCATAGAATTATCTGTCAGTCCCCAAATTTTTGTTCTTTTTTAGAGAATTTCGCTCTTTACACGTATAATCTGGGAAGAGGCAAGGGTTTTAGGAGGGGCTAGATGACAAGAGGCCCATAAAAAATCTCAAATTTAGAAAAAATAAATATCTTATAATCCACATTATGCACAAATTTTTTATTATTTTAATTATTTTGAATATATATTGAATAATATTAATAAATCAATAAAATAATTTTTTTAAAAAATTACATCCTATGCATAGCATGGGGTTATAAGCTAGAATTATTTTTGTTTGTTACGAGCTATATGCTATAAAATCAGTTTAAAGAAAACTATATACCTCTCTTAGTATGCAAGACTTAGGAGATATTTTTAAAATATATATAAAATAGATATAATAAAATAGATAAATAAAATTAAATATTATTTTAATAAAATTGTATCCCATGCATTGCATGGGGTTATATGTTAGTCTCACTTAATTAATCAACTAAATTATCAGAAAAATGGAGCCGTGGAAGTTACACTCTTTGAGATGTTTCAAATTCTCAAAACAAAACAACTTCTTCCAAATTTTCCATAACAGAGTAGTCGCTTGTTTCAAGTGGGGACTCGTTCTTTATTTAACTAGAAGCAGACTGGTTTCCAAGAGACATCACACAAGGGTATAAAGATTGTGCTGGTGCACTACGTAGTAGATGACAAACAAACACTCAAACAAGGGCTACTAATTAAGCATAAGCTTCAACTCCAAACACAAACACATTACTGAAACAACTGATTGCACCAACACTTCTCTCTTGCATATGTTACAAGAAACACCAATAACTCATGGAAATCTGACTCTTGCTGTGGCGCTTAAAACGTCAGCCCAGAACCACTGAACTTGGCCTCTGTGGTCTCCTCCAATTGTCGAACCATCTCCGGCGTAAGATTATTCACCCAATCTCCAACCACACCACGTCTATAGAGCAAGCTGTTCTCAACTGGTATCTGCACAAATTTTGTCGTCCCATTCTTATTCACTTCCAAACTGCTCAAATTCTGAAAAGCACACAACCTTATAATGGCTTCCACCACCCTTCCTTCTCCTCATCCATAGTGAAGGGACAACCTATGAACTCAGCCAATCTTGTCAAATGAACCACAGGGTCTTGCATCACTTCCTCGTATTTGAGAAACAGCACCTTCTGAGGCCTTTCCAGGTGCCCCTTCCAGTATCCCAGGAGGTGATCCCAATACAGTCCAAACAAGGAGATCCCCTTGCAGAATTGCTCCATTGCTTCATCTAGAGATAGAGGTTCTATGTTAGCCTTGGTTCTAAGGTTGTTCCTGAAGTGCCACAAGGAAACAAAGTTATCTTTCGGATTGTGGCAAAGATAGACAATTCTACAACCGGAATCTACCACGGACTGCGGCAGTGACCGGAGCGGGATGTGGGTGGAGAAGAGCCTTGGAGATGGGAGCACGCCCAAGCTCGGAATTTGGCTGTTTGTGTACACTTGGGACTCCAGAAATGGGACGCACTCATGGGGACTCAGAGTTGTCAAGGGGTGGTGCTGAGAGTTGGAAAAGGACGAGCGGTTTGATGTTGCAAAGAGAAGGGCTTTAAGCCTTGTTGTTCCAGACTTTGGAAAGGAAGCCAAGAGCACGTCGGCGGGGCGCGCCTTGAATTTTGGCTTCCACGATAATAATATTCATCGCCAATAAGATATTGGATTTTAACAATAAACAACAAAAGAAAGGATGGATGGATGGATGTCATCCAATATGGATGGTTGAAATATCTAATAGAGAAGATCTTTCAAAAATCTAAATTATTCGATTTGTAGCTTTCAGTATAAAAATAATATACCAAAATTTTAGCCAAATTCGGATAATATGAACCATCTAACAACATCATGACTATAAATTTCGTTCTCCACTATTTTTCACCATCGGTCTCTTCCTTACCTGTTTTGGTTTTTTCCCTACCTTTAGTGTGTTCCCACAAGCCAAGACAAATGTCTTGTGAAGGGAGCCACATGCATGACTTCCGCCCCTTGTTTTTATAAATTTAAATGATGTGGGTCTCACATGAAAAGATACCATTCCATCAAGATGCTTGGGATGATGTAATTGCTCAATGATTGTTAAGATCTGAAGGTACCACTCACTTCTATCTTTCGTTTATGACGAAACTACCACAACGTTTCCTTGGTATCTCACTTAACTAATAAACTAAATTATTAAAAAATAAAAAAAGGCCATGAAAGTTACATTCTTTGGTTATCGTGTACTCACAAGAAAAATACTTTGAAAAGGTAGGTGCTCTCAAATAGTTCCTCTCAACTAAAGTTCAACTAGTAATTTTGCAGAGGCGTGCACAACATGCTTTTCTAGCACCAAATACATATTTATTAGCTGGGTTACCATCATCTTTTTGGACATCTCTTCTATTACCATCATTCTACATAGTGAGGGACATTGAAATCATGTCAACATAATTTTAGTGATAGAATTTGGCTTCTTAATATTTTTAAAATCTTTAATATCCAATTTTCTAGAAACACAACGTCTCTACCTCTGGAAGAAACAAGAAACCATAATTTTCACAAACTTTTTTTCCTTCTCTTAATGAAATGAAATATGAAATTATGCAATTCACCGAGCAACAACAATCTCCATAATCCATACAAATTATTGTTAGGATTTGATACCTCGAGATTTGATCCATATTGAGCCCACAGTGAGGTCCGTGATGACGAACAGAGTCCAACGAGCTCAAGATCACCTCAAACGAAGTCCAGATGATCGAGATACACTCGATTGAAGTTGGCACGAAATTCGAAGCAGTGGAGGACCAGCGGTAGCCGGTGGTGGGCTGGCGGCATAGCGCCAGGCCCAACTACGGGAGCGTGGAGCGCGTCACAGGCCCGGGTGCGAGCGCATGGAGCATGGCCCAAGCCCAGGCGCGCGGACACGGGCACGGCCCAAGCCCGCGCGCACGTGCGTGGGATCAATCTCCCTGGGTATCCCAATCCATGGTGGACCTGGCAGTCCACGGACGGGCACATGGATCGCGAGGGTGTTTCCCCTCGATTTCTCAGGGTCCACCATGGATCGGACGATGTTTCTCCTTTGTTTCTTGCGGTCTACGGCTTATTTTATGGACCACGTCATGATCTGACGGTGTCGGGCGCTGCTGGTCATGATCCAAAGGTCCAGGAAGGATTTTGGGTACTGTTAGGAGACTGTATCCTACTCTTTTATCCTTTTAAGCTTTTAAAAGGCCCTATTCACAAACAAAGAGGGGGCAGCGTGCGATTTTCCTTGACAGAGAACCCAGAGAGAGAGCTGAGGTGAGGCACCGACAGGAGCAAAAGCAGAGGGCTTCTAGCAGATTGTTGGACAGCGAACAGCGATCGCTTTAAGGATTCAGAGGGTCTTCCTAGAAAGAGAGCTTTTGTGAGGAAGATCTTCCTGTGAGGGAGAGATTGGGTGTACAAGAGTTGAGGGTGTGATCTCCTCTTATAATTTTTTCTCTATTTTTTCATAGTGAAGATTGCATGCCCCGTGGAGGCGAGCTCTTTTTGGCTGATCCATGTATTAATTATTTCTATTTTATTTCTTCTTTCTTTCTGCTATGATACGCGGTATCGAAAAGATCCTGAGAGATGGTGTCCTGGCCAGACATCCACTAACAAGTAGTATCAGAGCAAGATGATATCAGGACGCAGATTGCAACGGTGGTGAGCAAGATTGAAGATGGAGAAGATAGGATCAATCAAGATGGAGATTAACAAATTTGATGGAAAGAGCAATTTCATCTTGTGGCAGATAAAGGTGAAGGACGTGCTCATCCATTAAAGGTTGATTGATGCTCTCTTATGCAAGGAGAAGCCGACCACTATGGAGGTGTAGGATTGAAGACGGCTACAGATATAGGCGGTGAGTACCATCCGCATGCATTTAACAGATGAGGTGGTGATTCATGTGCTTGGTAAGACTTCTCTGACGGTGCTGTGGTCAAAGCTCGAGAAGTTGTACATGGTGAAATCTTTCACCAACACTCTTTTTCTCTAGAGATAGTTCTACCAGCTGCAGATGACTGAAGGATAGAGCGTGTAGAAATATCTCAGTCACTTTCAGAAGATCCCCACCGATCTTCTAGTGGAGAAGAGCACCATCAAGATGGATGAGATCATTGCGATGATTCTTTAGAATGAGGTTCTTAGGAGGGAGAACTCAGCTTCGAGCTCAGGTGGTGGCAGCTCAGCTTTGATGGTTTTTGGAGGAGCAAGAGGCGGTAGATGGAGCGATAGGAGATTGCGACAAGAGTAGTCCAAGTCTAGGATAAGGGACTTGAGCAAGATCAGATATTGTCGGTGTGACGAGTTGGGGCATCTAGCTAGAGATTGCTCTCAACTCAGAGATCGGACAAGGGCTACTGCAGCGACGGTCAGTAGCGATTCAGAAGGTGATGCCCTAAAGATATCTGATGAGGTATCTACTTCTTCTCAGTAATGGATTTTAGATTCTGTATGCACCTATCATGTATGTTGTAGAGAAGAGCAGTTTGACTCTCTGGAGAACAGTGAGGGCACTGTTTATCTGTCAGATAGATCGAGCTATGCGATTAGAGGTATCAGAACGATCACCTGGAGGACACATGATAGTGCAGTGAGGAGATTGGGGGAGGTCCGATACATATCCGATTTTACGTAGAATCTTATCTCACTGAGCAGACTAGATTTGAAAGGCTACAGGAGGATAGCTGGTGGAGAAATCTTGAAGGTGTTGCGTGGTGATAAGATTATTCTAGAGGAAAGAAGAAGATGAGAGGACATTACTACCTAATGAGGAGTCCAGTGTGAGGTGGAGTTTCGGGAGCCAGGAGAAGCCCAAAGCGAGGTGGAGCTCCAAGTGAAGGTGGATCGGGTACGAGACGTGAGACTCGAGAGGATGAGAGGCGATATCGCAAGGTGAGATTCCTATTGCCGCAGGATGATATCCCGAACAGGTCTCAGATCAGGAGGAGTACAGCATACGATAGAGATGGAATCGAGCGATCTGGCTCGACTCTTATGTTTGCCCATTCATGATCAATAGACGATTGTCCCAGGGCATAGGGGCGAGGAGATCCAGAAGCTCTCAAAGTCAGGAGAAACCGAATGTCAAGTCGAAATGAAGATTGTTAAGATTTGATATCTCGAAATTCGATCCACATTGAGCTCACAGTGAAGTCTGCAACGATGAACGGAGTCCAACGAGTTCAAGATCACCTCAAACAGAGTCAGATGATCGAGATATGCTCGATTGGAGTTGGTACGAAATCTGGAGCAACGGAGGACCGACGGCGGTCGGTGACGGGCCGGTGGAGCCACGGTGGCGCACGTGCACAGCCCGATCATGGGAGCGCAGAGCGCATCCAAGGCTCGGGCTGGAGCGTGCGGCCCAATGCACGGATGCACGGGTGCGTGCATGTAGAGTGCGGCCCAGGCCCAAGCGCGCGGGCACTGGTGTGGTCCAAGCCCATTCGCATGCACGTGGGATCAGTCTCCCCAGGTATCCCGGTCCATGGTGGATCGAGCAGTCCACGGACGGGTGCATGGACCGTGAGGGCGTTTCCTCTCGATTTCTCATGGTCCACCGTGGACCGAACGATATGTCTCCTCGATTTCTCACGGTCTATGGCTTATTTCGTAGACCACATCACGATCTGATGGTGTCGGGCGTTGCCGATCATGATTCAAGGTTCCAGAGAGGATTTTGAGCATTGTTAGGAGACTGTATCATGCTTTTTTACCTTTTTAAGCCTTTTAAAGACCCTGTTCACAAACAGAGAGGGGCGGCGTGCGATTTCCTTGGCGAAGAACCCAGAGAGAGAGAGCTGAGGTGAGGCACCTATTGGAGCAGAAGTAGAGGGCTTCTGGCAGACTGTTGGATAGTGAACAATGGTCGCTTCAAAGGTTCAGGGGGGTCTTCCTACAGAGAAAGTTTTTATAAGGAAGAGTTTCCTGTGAGGGAGAGATTGGGTGTACAAAGATTGATGGTATGATCTTCTCTTATAATTTTTCCTCTCTTCTTTCATAGTAAAGTTTGTATGTCCCATGGAGGCGAGTTCTTTTTTGGCGGATCTACGTATTTGATTGTTTCTATTTTATTTCTTCTTTCTTCCTGTTACGATGCGCGGTATCGAAAAGGTCTTGAGAGATGGTGCCCTGGCCAGACATCCATCAATAGTTATTAACAAGTAAAATAATCAAGTAACCCATAAATAAGATATACACAATTTTAATATGAAAATCCTCCAGCATTATGGGAAAAATATGGACCCTGTCCATCCGACAAATAGTATCATAACTATAAATTTCTATTTTTACTGTTTTTCACCGTCGGTCTCCTCCTCTCTCTCTCTTTTTTTTTCCCTTCCGTGCCTTTGGTGCGTTGCCGCACTCCAACAATCCAAGACAAATGGCTTGTGAAAGAAGCCACATGCACCACTTCCACTCGTGTTTATAAATTTAAATGATGTGGGTCTCACATGAGAAGAGACAACTCCATCAAGATGCTTGAAATGATGCAAGTTTTCAATGGTTGTTCAGATCTGAAGGTACCACTATCTCCTGCTTTCGTTTATGATGAAACTACCACGACGTTTCCTTGGTATCTCACTTAATTAATCAACTAAATTATCAGAAAAATGGAGCCGTGGAAGTTACACTCTTTGAGATGTTTCAAATTTCTTAAAACAGAGCACCTTCTTCCAAATTTTCCATAACAGAGAAGTCGCTTGTTCAGGTAAGGACTCCTTTATTTAACTAGAAACAGACTGGTTTTCCAAGAGACATCACACAATGACATAAAGATTTTGCTGGTACACTATGTAGTGGATAACAAAGATACACTCAAAAAAGAGCTAGTAATTAAGCATAAGATTCAACTCTGGAAACATAAACTCACATTACAGAAAACAACTGAATGTAGCAACACTTCTCTCTGGCATATGTTACAAGAAACACCAATAGCTTACGAAAATCTGACTCTTGCTGTGAGCACTTAAAATGATAGAACAGGTCCTCTGAACTTGTTCCCTCTCATTTTAAGTGTTCGACGAGATTGTTCCCTCTGAACTTGTTCCCTCTGAACTCTTCCAGTCGTCGAACTATTGGAGTTTCATGATTTCACGCATACAAAAATTTTTTAAACGAGTATGCAGTGAAAATTTAAAATTCAGATTAAATCTAATTTAATCTAAGCATGCATAAGATCAAATCTTAAAATCATAAACAATATCATCATATGTGAGATAGGATTCAGATACAGAAAGTAAATAGAGAAAAATAAATAGAGAACATACCTTGGCATGGATCAATCTTCACCACGAACTAATGATCGTGGATGTCTTCTGAAGATTCTTTGAAGCCGCACAAGTGTCCAGCCTTTACAGATATCCACACGAGACTTCAATCTGATCAGAAGCTTTTTAATCTCACTAGGGTGCTAGCTCTCTTACAGAGATTGCATCTTGATAGTTGAAAATCTTCTTTTCTCTCAAGACACTCTTAGAGAAGAAGAAGAACATAGGAGGATGTTGATCTCTAAGTTAAAGATTATGAGAAGAACCCTTTCTTTTCTTTTCTTCCTAAAACCTATGCACCAAATCTCTACAATAGAGATGTAAGAATTTTGTCCAACTTTTGGACAAAACAGAAGAGAAAAATCATGTCCAAACATGGATAAAATATGGGAGAGAAGATGTCTTAACAACCAACCTTTGGTTGTTGTAAGAAAGAAGGGATATGGAGCAAATATACCTCATGCCCTCCACCTCCATGCTGTGCTCTCTCCTCTTGTTTTTCTCCATGCATCTCCTCTAATTTTGTGGCATCAAAACCTGATCTCTATCAGCCATCCAATGCCTCATATGGTCCATGGTTTAAATAGGAAGGGAGTTTGATTTTGAGTAGGAGATTAGAGTCCAAACTCCTTAGGACTCTAGGATTTTTTGTGCCGCCCACCACTAGATTTTTGCACCCAGATTTCACACAGAAAAGAGAGGATTTCCTATGGTTCTTACATGCTAAAAAGAGAGAAAGGATGGCATGCAAATATGGTTGGGCATGGGTTTGATTTGGCGCATGAAAGGAGTTTAAAGCACATTGGATTCTTCTTTAGGTGGCTGAATTAAATTAATTAAAATTCTAACCAATCCTAATCATATTAGAAATTGATTAGATCCAAATAGATAAAAATTCAAATCTGATTAGGAGCTCAAACTATTTAGATTAGATATTACCTAATTAGAGAAGGAGTCTTCGTTCTTTTGGACTCTATCTTAGTACTTGAGTCAAACTCAATTTAATCCTAATCCAATTAGAATTTGGTGCACCTATGAGGAGAAAAATTTCGAGTCCAAATAGGAACTCAATTACTCTTGTTTAGATCCTAGTCTAATTAAAAATTAAGTCAAACTCAAATCCTAATTCAATTAGGAATCATTCTCTTATACAATTTGATTATCTCATAACCTAATTAGGTTTGATCAAATCAACCCATATCAAGTCAAATTAAATTCAATTTAATTAGACTTGATGCAAGCCCAATAACCCAATCAAATTGAGTCAATTAGCAATCCAATTGCTTATTAATCCTCCTATAACTTACTAACTCTTTAGCGAGTTACTTAATACAATTTTTGTATTGGATAAATCATCAATCAAATTGATCATCAAATCCTATCACGATTCATAATCGTAATTCAACCATCTGATCTATCAAAAGCCTCTTTGTGTGTGATCTCATGGGTTTATTTTATCTATTAGTGAGATATATTATGATCCTTATCACAATATTATTGAAATTTTTTTTAATAGAGAATAATTCCAACTCTGCCTATCAAGGATCATCGATCATCAAGATGATCCTCGTGGGTCTCACAATCCATTAGTGGCCCTTAGCAATATATAGTGACAATCCAGTAAAATAAAGATGATGAATCTCTAAATATAGTTAATGTATGATACAGTTCCTCTATCATGAGTCCTGACCAGATAGCAGGTCATGGATAAATCGTCAAACCTCATCATCGATCATATGATAGATTCAATCAGTTCGAGTCCATGCGTGATTCTTATGAAAATTTTTTTCATTAATCACACTGCTATGGCCATAGACTTAAAGACTCAGTTTTATAAATCTCATAGGACTATCCCTTCTATTAGGATCGATAGATCCCATCTAAGTATACACCCTACTTCTACAGTGGACTAACTATTGCCAACATCTACTACAAGGGCTTATTGAGATCCATATTTATGTGTCAGTCAAACTCCAGCAGCCTCACTGCGAGCAGCTGTAGCACCATAGGTCAAAGGATCAGTCATATAACTGCAGCATCGAGAAAGTTACTAACGAGTGAGCAGACATCCATGTGACTTCTTGTGTTGGTCACGCTCAGTACTAGTTGTTCTCTAACAACTACCTGCACTCTCACTCCAGTGTCCCTACACTGCAGACTTGAGATCTATTTGTTCGAAAGAAGCGATCTGTGCATTGATCTATCTGGATCAATCACCATCTTCACGATGATCCTATGACCAAAAATAATT
>KE504906.1:517079-532569 GCA_000441515.1 Elaeis oleifera
TGGGCAACAATAGTAGGCTTGTTGTGCCATCCATAAGGCTTGCTGTAGGGACTGACTTAATACTGTCTTAGTGCATAATGAAGCTAATAGTATTTAGCTCATACTAAGTCAATAGAGTATATCAAGAACTATAGTAAGTTTGTTGTGCTATCCACAAGACTTGCTACAGTGATTGATATAATATTGATTTAGTGATGCTTATGGCATATTCTAATAGTGCTGTCTTGTTATGCTATCTACAAAGATAGTATTATTTAGGTATGATCATATAGGATTGAAGGATACGACTTAACTAAAATACTATAGTTTGTTGTGCTATCCACAAGGCTATAAGTATTTTAGAGGTAAAAGTTATGTTGAGAATTACATGAGATGCAATTAGTAAAGAGTTACTTACCCTTAAACTCATAGGAGTTTATTGTGCTATCCACAAGGTCTTTTATGAGGAATTGAGATCTCAACCTCACTAAGAAACTTCATGATAAGGTTCCTCGATTTCATACTTGAGGGCTATGAAATTCGTTAAAATAGTGAGAGACACAATTAGATAAAAATCTTCGTCTAACTTATACATGTCATCATGAGTAGTCCTTTTTATGTTCTTATATACATATTTATATCTTTACATTCACTACTTAGGATATTTTAATATTGACCAAATGTCATGGAATGGTTGAGGAAAAGAAAGTGAAGAATATCTTCACTAGGATATCTAATATCATTACAGCAATGATAAGATAAATTGCAAGAATTATCTTACAAGTGTGAAGTAATAGCAGGATGCAATAGTTACATCTGCTAATAGTTTGTATGTGATACAAACTAATAATTCATTGAGTGTTTCAACTTTAAAATTTTAGGTATGTGATACCTGATATAGGTTCCAATTATGTAAAGTATTGTAGGACCTATAAAGCTGAAGTGAGGTGACTACTTGCCTTTTGACACTGATAGATAGTCTATTGATACTAAGGCTGTAAGAACCTATGTATTTAGAAACTAGTAGACCATTGTTTATCAGAAATATTATTTCAATCTCTATGTTATTGTAACATAGATTTCAAATTAATGTTAAGAGTAAAAGTTATTCTCCTACTGATAAATTTTATGGCTATGATCTTATATTTCTATCACTCAATGATGTTGTTCTTTATATTGATGAGAACAAGAAATAAATATGTGATGGTCATATATCTCAGGGCAAGTAAGATATTAGATCTTGAACATATGGATGTTCAAAGACTAATAATATCTCGACCCATAGATGGACACTTCATATATGATATGATATGTTCTCTAAAATGCTTCATAAATAATATTGTCTCATTCTGAGAAATATTCTAAAAATTGCTGTAGAAGTTTCAAATTAGATACTATTAAAATCTGTTACGAGCATTCCATATGAGATATGAAAAAGGCAAGAGGTAGGTTGCCCAACTTATGTGAAAAAAATTGATGTACATAAATTTATGCTAGAATAAATTTATATATATTTATAGGTTATTCTAAAGAGTAGCATATGATAATATATTAGTCAAAAGCATCAAAACTAATCGACACATAGTAGACCTCGAAGAAGCTTTTTAAGATTTGAGACAGTATCAGATGAAGCTAACCCAATGATGTGTGCTTTCAAACTCACCATGGGAAAGTTTCTAAAGTTCATGGTGATGCAACATGGGATTGAAGCGAATTCAAAAAAATGCAAATCATCTTATAGATGAAGCATTAGAGCTCAAAGAAGGAGGTGCAATGCCTAGTAGGGAGGATAGCCACCCTCAATCGGTTCATCTCAAAGCCGGCTGAAAGGTGCCTTTCCTTCTTCAATGTTTTATGGTAAATGAAAAACTTTTAGTGGATGGACAAGTATCAAAATGTGTTTGAGGATCTTAAAACATACCTCAGAACTCCCCCACTATTGTCTAAGCCATACACAGGTGAAATACTATACCTATACTTAGCAATCTCATCTTTTATAATTAAATCAGTGCTGGTCTGAGAAGAAGGTCCAAAACTAATTTACTATGCTAGCAAAGTACTATGAGATTCAGAGAACCAAAACTCTAGAGCCGAAAAGATGGTTCTTGTCCTCGTTACATTGATATGATAACTTCAACCATATTTCTAAGCTCACATAGTAGTTGCCTTGATCGACCAACCACTGAAAATCATCTTGAAGAAACCCAACACTTCAGGGAGGATGGCAAAATAAGCAATCGAGCTTAGCTAGTTTAACATTAGCTACCGACCTTAGTCAGTTATGAAGGCACAAGTTTTGGTGAACTTGTTGATTGCATGATCCCCGAGGAAGAAACAACTCTGGTGAAGTTTCAGATGTACGAGGACAGGCCCCAATGGATCATACAGGTTGATGGAGCCTCTGACTTGCAAGGTAGCAAAGCTGGTCTCATTCTCATGAATCCAAAAAGAGTTGTCGCTAAATATGCACTCCAATTTGGCTTCAAGAGCTTCAAGAACAAAGCTAAGTATGAGGATTAATTACTGGCCTCAACATCACTAATGACCTCGAAGTAAAAAAGCTCAAAGCCTTCATCGACTCATAATTAGTTGTCAACCATATTGCTTAAGAGCCAACAATGATCAAATACCTATAAAAATTCAAGGAACTTTTCATGACATCTAAAACTTTCGAAGTTCAGCAAATACCAAGGATGGAGAATGTCCGAGTGGATATGCTATCTTATCTAGCCATCTTGGATCATAATGAGCTCAACTGAAGAGTCTTTCTTGAGCATTTAGAGAAGTCTAGTATTGAGAAGCAACCCACAATCTTGTAGGTCGACCATGAGCTGAGTTAGATGGATCTATTAGTAAATTACCTCCTCAATAATGATCTTCCAGCCAACCCAGCTGAAGCTCAGAAGATCAAGCAGCAAGCCCCTGGTACATCCTCTTAGAAGGAAAGCTCTACAAGAGATTGTACTCATTATCTATACTCAAGTACTTTGGCTGTTTAAAGTTGATTATGCTCTTTAGGAGGTACATAAGGGCATCTATGGTAATTACCTAGAAAGTAGGTCACTAGCCTAGAAAGCACTCTGATAAGAATATTACTGGCCAACCTTGTAATGAGATGCAATCGAACTTATCAAAAGATGCATCAATATCTAGTACCAGCCTATAGCACAGCTCACATCGATCTCTGCATGTTGGCTCTTCACATAATGGGAGATCAATATTCTTAGTCCATTCTCGCAAGCAACTAGGCAAATGAAGTGCATCATTGTTGTGATCGATTATTTTATAAAATGGGTCAAAACTGAGTTGTTAGCATAGACTACTGAGAAGAAAGTCCGAGACTTCATCTGAAAGACAATCATCTATTGGCCATGTGCCAGTACACACCTAGTGGAACCCAGGGAGGGGTTGCCAGCAAGAGGGTAGCTGATGATAGCCGAGGGATGGCTGATGACATAGCTTCAAGTCTTGTGGATTGGTAGGGATTAAATGGGACTAACCATCTAGCCTACTGCATGAGGATGATCTGGCTTGATGCAGATCAATTCAGGGATGCGGGGTTCTGTGCGATTAATAAAGACTAATAAACCTCATTTTCTCTTAGGCAATTATCTTTTGAAAAGTTGGTTAGGAGCTAAGGTTTAACAACTGGTATCAAAACGAGGTTGCAGATTCAAAATCTGACAGGACCCTTGAGTATCGTTGGAGGAAAAGATTGTTGGCTATGTGCCAATGCACACTCAGTAGGACCCAAAAATGGGTTGCCAGTTGGAAGGTGGCTGATGATAGCCGGAGGATGGCTGATGATGTGGCAACAAGTCTTGTGGGTTGGTAGGAATTAAATGGGATTGACCTCCCAGTCCGCCGCATGAGGATGACTGGCTTGATATGGGATTTTGTACGGTTAATAAAGACTAATAAATCTCACCTTTCCTTAGGCAATTATTTTTGAAAAGTTGGTTAGGGCTAAGGTCCAACATCATCTATTTATATTCAGACTTTTCTAAGGCATTATCACTGACAACAGATAATAATTCGACAATCCAAAGTTCAAAGGAATCTGCTTAGAGCTACACATCGACCATAGGCTCACCTTGGTCGGACATTCCAAATCTAATGGCAAAGTCTAGATAACTTATAACCAACTATTTTGCATGGTCTGAAAATGAGATTGGGCCGAGCCAAAGAACTCTATGCTGAGGAGCTATACAACATCCTTTGGGCTCACTGAATCACTCCTCAGGTTTTGACCGAAGAGACACCCTTCAACTTTGCATTCGAAACTGAGGCCGTAATTCTGATCGAGGTTGGTCTTCTAATGACCTTAGTGGAGAACTATGATGTGCAAGCCAATTCAGATAACTCCAAGTAAACCCGACCTACTTAAGAAAATAATGGAACAAGCTTGAATTGGAATGACCTCATACCAGCAATGGGTGGCATGGTACTATAATGCTCGAGTCAAATCAAAAGCATTTCGATCTGGTGATCTCATATTTCAACAAGCAAAAGTTTCTAAGCCAATCGAATAGGACAAATTATCCCCAAATTAGGAAGGCACGTATTGAATCATGGAAGTTGTCCAACCTGGAGTCCATAGGCTTGAAGAGCTCGATGGCATAGCTATCTCTCAAACTTAGAATATTGAGAACAAAGGATATACTATCAGTAAGCTTCTAAGTTTATACAATTAAAAATAGGATAAATTATAGTGATACCTCTTAAAACTTTCCTCCATTTGCATTTTGACCCAAAAGTTTAAAAAGTTGCAAAAGAATCCTAAAACTTTAAAATCATTGTAAAGAGGTTCAATTATCTGTCTCTATGAGTTCACATTAACATGAGGGTCATCTAAGAGGTTAATTTTATAAAATACCATAAGTGTCCTTCCCAGAAGTTTCTTGATTTTGACATGAATTGGAGGGGACGGAAAGAAGAGATGTGGCACTCAAGTGACTATCTTCTTCCATCTAACTTTCTTTTCATTAGGTCTCTAAATGCCATTAGACATAGTAAAAGAAACGATGGAGTAAAGAAGAGGAGGGATGATGATAGAGTGGAGGAAGAAAAAGAAGATAGGAAGGAGAGTAGAAGAAGATAAATTGAAGAGAGAGAGAGGAACTTGAAGCTAACAAATTTTTTTGGCTTCAAATTCCTCCATCCTTGATCCATCTCTCATGCACTCTGCAACCTTGATCTCCACACTCTAGGAGTTTGTGGGTGTGTCCTCAAATCCCACAAAATCAATAAGCTTGGTGGGGCTCTTCTCTCATGTTTGCTCTCTCTCTCTCTCTCTCTTAGCTTGTGTCTCTATTCTTTTTGTGTGCTATCAAATACAATTATAATAGAGGAAGGAAAAGAAGAATAGATCAAGGACTAATGGAGGAGAAGAGGAGAATAGAGAAAGGAGAGCTGAGGGTTTCTATCTTAAGGGAAGAGTTGGATGAGGGTGGGATTGGTGAGGATATGGGAGGACTCGAAGAAGATATGGAGAATTATTGCATCAATCACTTTTAGCATAAACGTCATCACCCAAGCCTTTGCCAGCCACCTCAGTGACCTTAAGCTAGCTGACATGTCCATTGCCAACACTGTCGTTAGCTTCAACTTTGGTCTCATGGTATCCCATCCATTCCTTTCTTCTTCCTTTAGAATCTCACTATATCTCTGTTTTCCATCCATCTTCAAAACTCTTCTTTTCTTTGTGTTTTTTTTATAGAAACTAATTTCTTTTCCTTTTCCTCTACCAAAAAAAAACTAGTTTCTTTTTCCTTTATTTTTTAGGAAGAATATGGTGAAATTCATGAGATCCACTCATTCTCTCATTTTTTTAAATACTTTTTTAAGAATATAACCATTGCCTTCCATAATATTTATTATAGATCATGTTTTTAAATTTATTTGCTTCCATTTTAACTTTTAAAATCAGCTTTCTTTTTTTTAAAAAAAGGCATTCTGGAGTTTTCTTATCTAAGTAGATTTCTCGACTTCAAGACAAATTAGGAAGGAGGCCCATTGAATTAAGCTCTTTTGCATAATTTGTTCATTTGTCAGCTTAATGTTTACAACTTCCTATGCTCATCTAGCTTACAAAATAATATCCTAGCCCATTTTGACTTGTTTATTGGGTTCTTTAAGTGTATCATTGTATGTACCATGAGGAACCTCTTCCTCACTAATTCCTACAATTCATCAGGGAGTCTGAAGGTGGATGGGGAGGCATTTTGATGAGTGATTATAAGGTGTTTTATGTAGTCATTGATAATTAAAAAAAAAAAAAAAAGAAAGAGTCAGAGCTCCATATCTTCAATCCCCAATCATGGCTTCAAGTTGAGCAATACAAATTCTCAAAATCCTCCTTGCACTCCACTTCTTCCATGTAAGTCATCCCACTTCTATTTAATTGTCTTCAATTAAACCTGGATGGGGTGTCCGATGTGAAATATAAAGACAGTGCAAGATTATAATGTGTATATGGTTTCAGGACTTGATATGGATTTTTAATGAGTTGGTCAAGCCACTTATTTTAACTAGCTCATTAAAAATTAGTTAATATGTGTGAACTAAGGGTATTTTAGTCAATTCAATTTTTTGTTAATGTTGTTAGATCAGAGACAAATGGCTAGGCCTTTTGTGATGATTTTAAAGTTTTGGGGTCCTTTTGCTACTTTTAAACTTTTAGGGTCAAAATGCAAATGGAGAAAATTTACGGGGTATCTCTATAATTTTTCTTAAAAATGTTAATGAAATGATCTTATTCCTTTTAGTCTCTTTTAAGATCTTTATGAAAAGGTTTCAAATTAACATAGGTTGGGATCAAACTGACTACATAATGGATTCCTTGGTTTCAATCAAGATCTCTAAATAAAGAAGAAGTGATTGAGATAGAGATTCAACTAACCACTTAAAGATACCCCGGCTTTGGCTGAGACCTCTAAATAGATATGCTAACACCCATCTATTATATGGAGACACTCAAGCTCCAACTTAGACCTCCTCAGCTTGCTTGGCGGACCGACCTCTTAAAGATATCCTGACTTTAGCTAGGACCTCCAAATGCATCCTCAGCCAAAGCCGACCACTAAGAGACAACCTGACCAAAATTGGGACCTCCAAAAGTCGAGATCAAGAAACTTCAGCACCACCCAAAAATCAACTCCAGATGTTCAACATTGATTATGAAATGACTTACAACTATGAAAAGGTCCTAGACCTAGCTAGAAACTTACACTCAAGAAGATTCCAATGAGATCTACTTCAACCCCATGAAAAGCTTCTAAGTCAAAACAAACATCAACTTTGCTCAGAAGCCGAATCTGTTTCAATTACGACTTAAGTTCGAGCTTGAAAGTCTACTATGACTTCAAACAAATGAAGCAAAGAACATAAGTAATAGATAGAATGAAGAGGAATTGATATTCATTTCATTAAGTCTAAGACTTTGTTTACAAACCACTTCAGTTACAAAAAGAAGAGGTCCAATTACAAAAAAAAAAGTAAAAGCTATAAAAGAAATAAAACTCTAAAGGGCCTCCTCAATTGAAGACACCACCTCAACTTCGACTTCAGGGCAAGCTTGGAATGGCTTTGGATTCAAGGTAGGCATGGGATAGCTTCAACGATGACATTAGCAATAGGCCTAAGCTCAGTGGGGGGCACCTTAGGTGTGACCTCAGAAGTGGCGCCAATGTTCGCACCATCTTCCTCAACTCTAGAAGTGGGGTCAATGTTTGCCCCATTTTTCAATCTCATCTGTACTCTACTTAGGGTTTAGACGACTTACATCAACCTCGAGAAAGAGCCAGGCTATCTGTGTGTTACAGAGGTTGAAGCCCATAGCAAAGTAGAGTCCAAGCCTTCAACAATCAACACCTCAAAGGCTTCGAAGGCTTTGTAATCCTCCACAGCCCGAACCTTGGCATCGGAGACTACCATCGAACTCTCGATGATGGCCCTCACCTCAACTGCCTCTCCTTAGCCTCTTTCTGAGGCACGTCACTAGCCACCAGCTCTTCCAGCTCGGTGACTTTCTCCTGCTGGATGTCAACTATGGCATGCTCAATAGTAACCTCTCCCTCAAGCATTCCACCTTCTTAAGGGCCTACAGGAGCTCAGATTAGGCATAGGAAGCCTCATTGGCTATCTTCTTCGGCTTCTCCTTGGTAGCCTTCACCTGCATCTTCCAACATGAGTCTCTCTTTCTAGCCCCGCATCAACTCGCAGAAGCTAAGGACTCCTTCACTAAGCATGGTGAAGTTATGAATGAGCTGCAAAAAAAAAAGGCATAAATGTTAAGTCAAGAGCATCAGAAAAATTAAAGTGCTTTAGAGAAAGAGAACTTACCAAAAGGAGTCTAATGTAGCTCAAGCTTACTATCTTATCTATGTGGCAAGCTCTACTTGCCGACTAGTCGATTGGTAGAAGAATCCGGTGCATCAGCTCCTGGACAAGCTGATCGTCCTAAAATCTGGAGTTAGACCTTTGGATGGTCTTCATCAAAGTAATGAGCTCCTCCTCAGTCCTGGACAAAGAGGGCCCAGCTTGAGCTCTCAAAGAGCTCAAAGTGATGGCGGACGATGCGATCCTCATCGACGAAACTGCATTAATAGAGAAAAGTGGTCCTAGTGCACCACCAAGCTTTGAGCCTGACACAGATCTAAGGAGGTTAGTGGAACCAACCTTAGAGGGACCGCAGTGATGGCCTCTGACTCATCATTGACCTCTACCGACTGGATGCTGGAGGTTCCCAAAGTCAGAGTCCAAATAGGCGATGGAACCACCACCTTCTATTTCTTCTTCTTTGATGAGGAAGCACCTTTACTAGAAGAGCCCGACCTCTTCTTTAGAGTGGATGTTAGGGACTCCAAAGTGGGCCTCATCACCACAATATCGAGCACAAAAATTTGGTTACTTCAAAAATTCAAGAGCAGAAAATGCAAACATACAAGTCAAAGAGATTGGCTATATTTTGAGAACACATGGAGCTTATCTCAACATCACAAAGAGCTTGCTCAGTTATGATCTCCTTCAGTGATAGTACCTCAACATCGCACACCATGTAGAAGTGCACCTTATTCTCAGGGAGTGGCTTAACTCTCTTATTCAAATAAATCCGAAGATGACTCCAGATATAACTAAAGTCCCATGGGAGATTGGAAGAAATAAAAGAAACAACTTTCCTATCGTGGATTGAAGAGAGCAACCCTTTGACGAACTAGCAGCCCCCTTGGAATGAGAAGTACCACCAGCCCTTATTGCAAGGGTGCCTTTCAAGGTAAAGAGGGCTTGGAAGAGAGAGCATGTCGGCTTGATTTAAGGAAGATCATACAACAAAATGAAGACAATAATCATTCAAACACCATTCTGACTATCCTGAATCAAAATAATGTGATAGAAGTCCAAAATGTTGGCAAAGAAAAGATGAAGGGAAACAAAGTTTGGCTCAGAGAGACTCCTAATAAACCATGAGGTGGCTCTCGAGAGGATTTGTAACTTGATAAGTTCAACCAGGAAGTTCCAGCCGAAATTGATCCAAGATACAAAACTAAGCTCGAATCTTTTCCAAATCAGATTCAATGAGGGCAGACCATTCATGGGCTAGCCCATGCTTAGGACTAGCCGAGTAGACAGATCCAGAAGACTCGAATCGAGCTGGGGAGCCTGAAGCAGTAGCAGCCTGAAGTGCCGCTTCGAATCTGACTCAAGCAGGATCCAATCGAGGACCTCCGTTGACTTGAGGACTTTCGCCCTGAGTCTTACTACCATCAAAAGCCATAAGAGATCAAAAGAAGAACACAAATCAAAAGGAGAATGCAAGGAAAAGAGAACTGATGATAAAAAGATGGAACAAACAAGAGACCGAGAGAAAATCCTAAAATCTAGAGGAGACACAAAGAACCCAAGAAAGGAAGGAAGATTGACCGAGAGCATTGAAAGAGCTTGAGCTTGATCACGATGGCAACACGAATGGACAACAGAAGCTTTTTCGAACAGTAGCAAGCTTTCTCTGATGGCAACCACTGAAAATAGAAGAAGAAAGAGAGGAGAACCCCTATTCAAATCGGAGTGGTAGTTCGACACATTGACCTAAGCTTTCGACGTGTGTCAGCCATGGAATCAATGTAGTAGTCTGCAAAATTATAGAGATGTGTGCCTCGCCATGTGTCAATCAACCATAAGCCACAGCAATATCCGAGGGATCTTTAGATCAAATTATCTTGAATTATTTCAGCACACAGCCTTGATTCTCATGCCCTCATGATCATAGTGTCACAATCAAAGAGTTGCCGCAAATTTTGAATCCAAAACCTTTCACACAACAATAGAAATATGGAAGCGCAGCCTCAATGCAAGGATATTCTGCACAATTGATGTTGGAAAATGGCTCTTGTGTCTGACTACTCACATCACTGAGGTCGACAAGCCACCTTGGGCTCAAGAGTGGGAGGCAAGTGTTGGGGGAGTAAGTCATTTTTTCGATCAAAACAGCTTTATCACCCAACAGGAAGGCGATGCACCATTTTTATCAACTACCCCAATGAAGGAAGAGCACGAAGATCAAGAAGCCCTAGAATGACTTCGACCTAATGAGGAATATGATCTTGGATCTCAACCAACTTTGAGCCCAGACACTAACCGACCATAGGATCACCGACCAAAAGGATCGACTGGCTTCAGATTTAATCGAGGTCTCACTTCGATTGTGTATCGATTAAGTCACCGAGACCCCCACCCTTACAATGATGAGGTTGCAATCTTTAAGATGAATGCAGAGGGCAAATCTTGAGTTGGAATCCTCCTAAGGCTTTCATGAGTACTGATGATATCATCAGCAACCTTTCACTTCCTCCATATGGAGATCTGGCTCAGTCAATGGATCATAACTAACTGGTCTCAGAAAGCAACGATGACTAATCGATAAGGTAAATAATTAAATCTAATTATCTATCTAAATATCTTAAGGTCATTTCTCCTAGATCATGTGCACGTGGGCTTAAGTATCGCACATAATCTTCACGGATAATGTGTGTAACTCTCGTCTATACTTGACGTGTATAACAAGCGCCCCACTATCTCTAATAGATGTACTTTTTCTGAAGCTGTTACCAAGCTTGATGGTGATGAGAAGCTACTCCTCTACATAAAAGAGGGCAAAGGAGAATTTTAGATAAGTAACTCTTTCTCCATAAAGCAAATTCTAAATTATACCATTTCTTCACTCTCTACTTTACTACTTACTAAAGCTCCGAATGACTTAAGCATTGGAGGATTCTCCACTGCAAAATCTCTAATGAGCGTACTTTCTTACGGGTGTCCCTGAAGAAGAACTATTTTTGCTTCAATGAAAGCTATCTCCACATCGGTGGACAACTGACTTCCACCTCAATAAGAGACCGAGCCTAACCACAAAAATTGGAGACTCTTGGCAACATATATAAATTTCGATATACGTCATATAATTAAACTTTATCACTATAGAATTAAAAACTTATTAAGTAAAGGTAAATAAGATTAATAATATATTAATACTGGCATTTATTTTCTTTAAAAGTTGATGATTATTATATAAATTAATAGAATTATAAATAAAATCAGATATTCTAATACAAATCAAATATATATCTATTCACATTCATATCCATTTTTCTTTGATGGATATGGACGTGGATACAAATATTAGTTGATGCTTAAATTTCATTCCATGTCTGAATAAATTCGGATATGAAATGGATCTGGATGGATATTATCTAGTCTGCTTTCATCCCTAGTTCTGAAGCATACACAATAATGATAAATACACTTAATCTATATATTAGCTACATTATACGAGGAATGTTATCTATTTATTTACTTGTTTGTTTGTTTTGTTATATTGCCCTACTTTCTATCAATTGATCTCACTATAGACTATCATACTAAGAATAGGTAGTCATTTGAACTATGAACTATTTTGGGACATTATTTTAATAATTCACATTCCCATAAATGATTTCTAATAATAAGATTGCCGATAAAGGCTTGACTAAATTAGAGAGTTTCATCATTTTGCACATAGTATTTAAGCAACAACTCTTCAAAGGCATCTTAACATGTAGACAAACCTTAAGGGCATATTTGATTCACGATAGAAATCAGAATCGAAATCAGAACGAGAATGGATTGGGATGGAAATTGGAATAATAATATCGTTCAGCATATTTGGTTCATAACAAGAATCGAAATGAAATTTAAATACTAAGGGAGACCATAGGATTTAGTTTCGGAAGATTGTGACATTTCTAGTCGAAATAGAAATAAAACTGTGCCAAACCAAACGACTGGAATGACAGTTACTCATTCTTATTCCAAAATCCAACCCCTCCTCCTCACCTCCAACCAAACATGCCTTAAATATATTTGGTTTTCTTAACAATGAAATGGCCTTCCATAAAATATTTGGATGGTTTCTTAGTCAGATGCTGCTACCGATTTATCCACCGCTCAATGTGGCAGTTATAAAGTGTTGAAGCACACAAGCAGGTGAATGGTGTCAACTCATTAGCATTCCTATTCTAAAGTCTAAGCCCACACCTGCCCCTCCTGTCCCCCCCAAACAATATGCCCTAATTATATTTAGATTTCTTAAAATGAAATGGCCTTCCAGAAAATATTTGGATGGTTTCTTGATCAAGTACAACTACTGACTTATTCACCGCTTATACATTGTTGAAGCACACAAGCTGTTAACTCATTCTCATTCATATTCTAAAATCCAACCGCCGACCAAACATATCCTGAATATATTTGGATAACTTAACAATGAAATGATCTTCTAGACAACATTTGGATGGTTTCTTAGTCAGATACTGCTACCGACTTATTCACCGCTCACATTTATCAGCCAAATGTCACCGTTATAGATTGTCTGCCCACCACCAAAAATGAAATAAAACCCAACATGCCCTAAATATCAACAATGAAATGACCCTCGATAAAATATTTGGATGGTTTTATAGCTAGATACTGCTACTTTGTCAGCCAAATACGGCAGTTATGGATTGTTGAAAAGCACATGCATGTACATGGTGTTAATTGAGCATGAATGATCCAACTTCCACATGGAACCAAAATCTGAGCATATAACAAATGATATTGCGTAGGATCCAGACTAGACAAAGGATTCTAAAACACATCTTGAGAAACAGTTCATGAGAAGGAGAAACAAAATCAGCAGATCATCATAGGCCACACATGCAAATGTGTTAGATAGAGTCACTCAGTTCACTCTCATTTAGTCTGATATCCTCTTAAGTAACAGATCAACGTAAAAAATAGTCAGCAGTGAAAATATCAACATATTTACATAACTCTGCTGATACAGATATCCAAAGATTACAAGCAATAGATATCAAGCACACATGACACCAATTCACAGCACCGATCAATGTACTTTATCTTGGTTGCAAACAATTGGCTGCTGATTATGACATGATGTTGCTGAGGGTGCAATCATCAACAAGAAGCCTTCCATTATTCTGGTTTGCCTTCAAAGAACATGTCAACCATAGCATTACTCTCTGATAGGCTGCCCTCAAAGTTCGTTTTGCAGTGTTCAGGAAACTGCAAACCAGCTTGCTCACAACCAAGCCTCGTAACATTTGGACAAGACCGTAGGTCAAGATACTCCATGGACTTGCAGTACTGCAATATTGTGCCTATTCCTGTAACTGTGATCCGCAGGCAGTTACTGGCCTTCAAAACTTTCAAATCTGACTCAAATCCTCCCATTCCTAGTGCCTGAAATGCTGAATCTGTTATTTTATCACAGCACCTGATATCAAGAGCCATGAGATATCTACAATTTGACAGCAAGCAGCTCAAGGATAAGTCAGCGATGTTTAAACACCAATCCATTCGCAAGTTCTTCAGGCTGTTAGCACAGGCAAGTGCTAAGGATTTCATTGACCCATCAGAAACATCACGACATCCACCAATAACCAAGGTCTCGAGGTTATGGCAGGAGTTAGCCAAGGAAATATGGATTTATCACCAACTTTGTAGCAATCCAACAGCTTTAGGGTCTTCAGAGATGATGAAGAGACCTCAGCGATTCTCGAAACTCCAACATCACCAATCTTGCTACATTTACTTACATCTAAATATTTAATATAACGACAGCCATTGGCAAGAAATGAGAGCCCAGAGTCGGTTATGTTGTTGCAACCTGCTAATCCTAGCTCTTCTAGGTGAGAGCAGCTCCTGGATAAAGCTTGCAATAGATCATCTGTGATGGATTTGCAGCCAGCAAGGTGGAACCTTCTCAAACTGCAACAACCCAGTGCAACGGCTGTCAATCCCTTGTCTGTAAGTTTTCTGCAGTGCGAAATGTCCAAGGACTGGAGCATTTGAAGGCCATTTCCCAAATTATCATTCCAGAATCAGTAACACCTGTCCAACAGCACATGCATGATTTTATCAGAGACAAGAAAATGCATGATAACTAGTTCACCGAAATCATAAGAAGATCACACAAGGCCATTCCCAAATTATCATCCCAGAATCAGTAACACCTGTCCAACAGCACATGCATGATTTTATCAAAGACAAGAAAATGCATGATAACTAGTTCCCCGAAACCATAAGAAGATCACACACACACACACACACACACACACACACACACACGTACATACGTACATACATACGTACATACGTATACATACATGTATACATACATGTATGTATACATACATACATACATACATATATACATACATACATATATGTAAATACATACATACATATATGTAATACATAATACATACATACATACACATACATACACATACATACATACATACATACATACATACATACAGATATACATGTACATATACATATATAAACATACATATCTATATATATATATACATACATACATACATACATATATACATACATACATACATACACATATACATACATACATGTGTGTGTGTGTGCGTGCGTGCGTGTCTATATATATGTGTGTGTGTGTGTGTGTGTGTGTGTGCGCGTGCATGCGCATGTGCGTGAGTGTGCGTGCGTCCGTGTCTATATATGTATGTATATATGTATATATATATATGTATGTATGTATGTATTATATATATATATATATATGTATGTATGTATATATAGGCCTGCAAATGGGTCGGGTCGGACCGGGTCTTGAGTGATCCCGACCTGACCCGATTTTTTGATCGGGTCTTGATATTGGACCCATACCCATCCCAATAAAAAATCGGGTCGGATCGGGTCGGGTCTATGACCAAATTTATTGACCCATTGGATCATTCAGGTCGGATCGGGTCCATATATAACCCAGTCCCAATCCATAAAATGCGGATCCGGTTCGGGTCTAATTCGGGTCGGATCGGGTCATGGGTTTAAAAATCTACATAAAGTGGAATTAGAGGTCACATCGACAGCAAAATAGCATGGTCATATCTATCTTTTCATATAGATATTCTCTCCTCTCCTCTCTTCCTAT
>KE504906.1:548535-564219 GCA_000441515.1 Elaeis oleifera
AGGCCCGCGCACGCGGACCGGCCAGGCCCAGGCGCCCTGCTTGGGCCCTTTACCCCAGTCCACTGTGGATCGGGCGGTCCACGGCACTATTCCATGGATCGAAGCGCGATCGAAGGGCCCAGAGACGTCCCGGTCTTGATCCGACGGTCTGGGGCCTTAATCTGGGTTATTTTAGCTGTGTTTGGGTTCGATTAGGATTGAGAATCCTAATCTAATACAAGTTTAAGCCCTTTAAAAGGGCCTATGAGGCATAGAGGGAAATAGTGATTTTGGTTTCTCCAGTGGATGCACCGTACATAACCCGAAGAAGAGAGAGAGGGTTGTGACGCTGAGAAGAGAAACAAGAGCAGGGCTCTGGAGAGGCTTCTGGACAGCGGACGTCAGGCACTTTAGGGGTTCAGAGGGTCTTCCAAGAGAGAGAGCTTTGTGAGGAGAACTTCAGGTGAGAGATAAATTCGGTGTATGAGGGTTGAGGGTGTGATCTCATCTTGTAAAATTTTTTTTCATAGTGAAGTTTGCATGCCCCATGGAGGCGAGCCTTTTTGTGGCTGATTCACGTATTTTGATTATTTTATTTTATTTCTTCTTTCCTCCTGCTGCATCGCGTGGTATTGAAAAGGTCTTGAGAGATGGTGTCCTAGCCAGACATCCACCCAACAATTATTTTGATGATCCATTGAGAATTTTAAAGTGCAAATAGCCAAGAGAAGATGCCTGGGGATCTTCACAATTATATCTTAAGATCTAGTGGTAATCATAGTGCTAATTTGAATTATAACTTTATAGAAAGAGTTCTTGCAATGACTATGGCTCCCGTGATAGTTGATACTCAATGGATCCCTTTAGTGGGATAAAATTGTAGTGCAATTTGCCATTGTTTTGCTTGGTGACTAGTTAGGAATATTGTAGTTATTGTGTAATTGCTTATAACATAAAAGAATTTGATTGATTGGATGGCTTAGGCTATTTTGGTGGTTTATAAATAATTATCTACTAGGGGTTCAACTGATTTTGGTAGTTATTGTAGGGATGAGAGTTCTAGTTGCTTTATAATGTTGGTATTTATATTTTCTATAGTTTTGGTAGACAAATATCATTGTTTTAGCTTGCTAGTGCTAAGGAGGTCTTGGTTTAGAAGCATATTCAATTTTCTTACTTTATAAGCACCTCGATTTGGTTGACATTTTGGCTTCAAGTAGTGAAGACATCATGTCTATTGATAGATAATAATGTGGGCAAATATGACAAGAAATTCTTATTCACCATATACACCGAGATTTTTATAGGATGCTTGCATTTCAATATAACTGTATGTCTCTCTACCGAGTGAGGTATGCAATAAGTATTTTGCCTCTCTCTCTTATATCAGTGCTTATATACCTAACTCTATGGTGTTGCATCCATACTGAAACATGTAATATTAGCATTCTAGCCATATCATTAATGAAATTTATTTTTGAGTGATTGGTCAAAGCAATTCAATCTTTTGCCATTTCGTTTTAAGTATCCTATAACATTATAATTAGTATGCCCGATCCTATGTTACCCCAACCATCATACTACAATACAATTTTAGATGCCCAATTGGATAATGAGTCCCATCTCATTCTTATCAATTCAGGCATTTTAAATTTAGGAAGGAGGTGTAGTTTGCGGGAGCATGCATAGATCCTTGGAAGATAAACTCTGCTTTGACTTCCTTTTCATCAAATTTTCTATTCTAACTTCTCCAATTGAGCTTCCATGGTATCTTGCATTGGTATAATAGTACTCATGATATATAAGATTTTATAAGATATTACTCCAAGATGTTGGAATCATGATAGTATAAGAATTGAAGAGGAAGGGTATGGAATAGATTTGTATGGTGGAAGCTTGTGGATGGTAATTAGGAAGTAGGGGTAGGTGCATCAAAATTTTTGGCCCTAAATTAACAAGCACATTGTGAGGATGGGATAAGAAGGACATTATGAAGTGCCTCTTATGCATGGGCATCAACTATGGCGTTTATATCAGAAATCATGATTGAAGGAGGGATCATCACTAGACAAAATAGGATCTTTTGGGCCACATCAACAGAGGTTGGCTCATTTTATCAATATAGCTAATTGATAATTACAGATTTGGATACCAATTGAGGAGTGCAAACATGTGCACCAGAGGAGTCTTGGTTATGGCAAGGAAGTAAATCCAAGTAAGTCAAGGGATAAGGATTGCTTATAGTCTTGAAGTGAAGCTCACTAACATAAGCAATCTAAATGACACTAAATTATCCAAACTATCCTTACAACCTAGCGAACTATAAGAGTCTAGGGTTGCCAAATGCCTCGAAGAGGAGCTGATCAAGGTGTCATAATGTTAGGGATCAGCAAGCAAGTTATAACTTCTAAAAGTAGCGATTCTAGTAATGCAAATTAGGATTGACTTAAAGAAGGCATGAGCAAAACAAGATTGATGGCGGGAACATGGTGTTATCCAAGGGCACAAAACTTTCCATCAAAGAAAGCCCACCGACAAGGATTGAGGACAAAATTTATTATCTAAATGATTTGACTGCAAAAGCTCTCTATCAAAAAGGCCCTTCTGAAGCTAACCTAAATCCAACCCTACTAGATCCAACTATAAAGATTAATTGTAAGAAGGATACGATGTAGAAATTCAATGTGAGGAAGGCCTCTTCAATGACAACCATTCGAAGTCCAACTCTACTTGATCCAGTGAAATCTATTCTACTGTCTCAATATTTTGATAACAAAATATCATTATCTGAAGAAGTCTCAACTTAAACTAGAACTGAAAAGTTTTAGATTCCTTCTGTTACATTAATTTTCTTTTAAAATTGCCTTTAACATGAGATTACTCATTCTACTAGCTTTAGAACTTTATTTTAGAGTTTAATCAAGCTTCAAGGGCACCTACTTTTCTTATATAAGGGGCCATAGAGCCTATATATATCCTTATATATGTTTTAATTTTCATCACAGAATCAATGAAAGTTTGTTTCTCTTGATTACACAATAATTCGTGGTTGTATTTGAATTTCTTCATATGGTGGGTTTAATACAACTCTCCTATATTTGGGGGATAAACATTGCTAGAGTCTAGAGACCAACGATGATAAGTTAGTAGATTCTAATAACTTAAATCTTCTTTAACAGCATATAGTAGATTCTAGGTAATGAATAGAGCCATCTATAATAGGGTAAGCTACTAATGATCTATAGTTAGCTTTAGTTACTTTATTATCTTGAGCCTTCTATAATAGGATAAGCTACTAATTATCTATAGTTAGTCTTAGTTATTTTATTGTCTTTCTATCACTAGTTTTTAAAGTTTATCACTTTCTTTATTTTAATTTTCATTGAGTATTTTAATCTTCTATTATATCATCTAATCATACACATGGGTAGTTTGGTGTTACGTATTTCAAAGAATGTGTCAAATAAGAAATCTCAAAGTACAAACTTATCCAAAATTATAAAATCTCAAACAGCAAAGATGTAAAAGAATGGAGGATTGAGCATCAAGTCAAAGAGCCTTTAAGTAAAAGTCTAGGAAGATAAGAGAATATCTTTTAACTAGATAAGTAAGGTGTTGGTCATAATAGCACGGTGAATACATAATGAATAGGTGTCCAAAGACTAATTCTTAGCTCAACAAAGAATTAAGGGTGGAAGACAATTATAAAAGTATTAGATTATTATTATCAAAGATGCATACATATTAACCTTATATATCTAAAAATGCTACCTTAGTGCTTCACTTTGATGTGAGGTAATGTTACACAAGGGAGGGGCTACCAATAGTTTCAAGAGTAGAAAATTTTCAAAACCTTTTGCTTTGGCTAGAAGGATAAAGGATGCTTCTAAAGAAAGGACATTTTGAGATTTTATATCTTGTTTTCTTGACTTATGGATAGAAAGCAAGATCAAAATAAGTTATGAAATTATCAAGATAGAAAATAAAAAATAATATATACTAAAAAAATTAAAAAACAAGCAACCATACAATCAAGGGTCATACCAAGCATGGATGCCATCATAAAATAAAATCAAGATAAATCTTACAAGATATAGATGATGAAGTAATAAGATCATGAAATCTTGGACCTAATAAGAACAAGTGTATGCATCTATACATGCATGCAAATAAAGCATGGCAAGGATAAAACTCAATATATATATACATATATACATACATAGATACATACATACGTACGTACATACATACATACATACATATATATATATATATAATGAAATAACCTAAAATGGAAAGGATCTGATCATATTATCATCTTCCCCCTTTATAGGATTTTAGAGTTAGACTTGCAACCTAGCTTAGATTGCTATATACCTGATTTAAATAAGTTTGTAGACAGAAGCTAGGTTAATAGTAGGAAAGGGCCTAAAAGCACATCCTACTCCCCCTACTTAAAGGTCTTAGACAAAGGATTAGGCTTGTAATTGATGCTAAGGCTATGCATACATGACAAGGAATGAATGAGAGAGAAAAGAGAGAGAGAGAGAGGATAGAATGGGGGTGTTGGCATTTAAACATCCTTGAAACTATTTCTTATTCCTTAAATTGTTGCAAGTGAAGGTCTTGGGGCTAGGATCCTTGAAAGAAAGAGATAGAAAGGGATATGGTAAGGCTAAGGCTAGGGTTTAGAAGAGATTTAATACTAAGGGTCTCATTAGCTTTGGCTAATTGTAGCTTAATTTTCACAAGCATTTCAATATAGCTTTTTGGGGAGAGAAAGAGATATTTATAAAGGAGGATAGATGGTTCAATAGCTTGTATTGATAGAAAAGAGGGTAGCCTAAATGTTAAGGGTTAAGGTAAGATGATAGATGGCTAATTGGCTCTAGGATTTTAAAAGAGATTGGTAATATGGCTAGGTTGGAGTACTAGGATAAATGCAGCATTTTGCTATGTTTCTTAAAGTATTAAGAACTAGAATTTTGTATATAGAGAGAGACAATTTAGTTTAAGGATAAAGATTAAAGCTCTTTGGATCTAATGTCTAGATTGGCTTGAATTTGTGCATTCCTATTAGCTAGGAAGTAAAAAAAAGAATTGAGAATGTATATGGTTGGAATTTAAGGAGTGTCTACTTCTTTGTTTATGTTTGTTTAGATAGTTAGGATTGAGAGATGAAGGAAAGAGCTAAAATTAAGTGACAAAATCTAATTTGAGGGCAGATAAATAGGCTAGGTGGAGGAAGTGAATGGGTCTCTTTTTCTCCTCTTAAGTGGATGAGATAGAGAATAAATAGATGGAGAAGATCTTGTAGGAGGGGAGTAGATTTAAGGGTAGATTGTTAGGATAACAAGGTTGTCAAGTTAGCTAAATTTAAGTGAAGGCTTAAGGGTTAATTGGGTCATGCAAAAGGAGTATGGGGGCCAAACACCAAACATCTTTGGTTGCTCAGTACATGTCATGAAAATAGCATTAAGGGTGAATAAAATTTGTTATGGAGGCAATCTTGGGTCTATCTTGTAGTGGAAGTGGGATTTGGTGTGAGAAGGAGAGCATATGAAAATTATAGGAAGCTGAAGCATGTAGTAAAGGAAGGAATGAGTGTTCCTATTAGTTATGAGAATGACTAAGTGTTAAACCAAAGGGATAATACTTAGAAATAGACCGCTAAAAGAAATAGACCACTAAAGGATGAGACAGATGGTAGATAAATCGTTAAAAAAATAATATTCAAAAATAGATCACTAAAGAAAATAGATCGTTAGAAGGATAATACTCAGAAACTAGACCGCCAAAGGAAGAGATAGATGGTAGATAAATAGGGAGTAATTTTATCATAGTGCATCTATGTATGTGAAGATTTTTCATTTGTAGGGTGCACCCACAATAAGAGGGGAAATTATATGATAACAATATCAAAGGGTCCATGAGTTGGTTCATGACATCCAATTTTCACCCAAATATATATTGCCCTTGGAGTCAAATTAATTAGGTTTGATCATAGTTAGAGAGAGGTTTAAGGTTAGTTTTGGGTGGATCAGTTGGTTTATGATTAAAATTAGAGATTAGACTAGGTGCTTAATGTTAGGATCGAGTGGCTTTGGCTAGTATCAGGTGACTTATGTTTGGCTGGCTTACGATTTGGATTGGATGACCTAGGATAAGCTAGTTAGGGTTGAAATCCAATGATCACATGGTTCAGGGCTAGCATTGGGTAATCAAGGATTACTTGAATCTGAATAGAGAGTTATTCACCCTACCATGGATGAGGATGTCTACAAATATGTATGTATGACAATCACATTGAATAAATAAAAATGAGGCATTAGATCCAAAATAGAGCATATAAGGCATATCTTAACAATTTGCTCTCTCTCTTGTAAAACCTAAAACACCAAACACAAAAGTAAAATAAGAGAGTAAACAATAAAAAAGTAAACATATAATGAAAAGTAAAAGATTTAGATCCTAAACCTATCATACAGGCAAAAAATCTTGAAGGTGATTTTCAAGTATTAGCTTATATTCGAAGTGGAGACATTAAGGTCTCACCAAGGGTTGTGAAGTATAAGATTAGACTTTGATAGTTTCTTAGTCTTAGTACATTATTTCGATCTTTGAAAAAGTTTCTAAAAGTGGTACTTTGAGGCATCTATAATCCAAGCTATATATCCAATGGCCTACTTCTTTTCATCTATTTATGGATTTACTAAAGTGACCCCTCTTTTACACCTGTACTAGAACTTGATTCTATATAAAGCATTCGGTTCTTTGAAACTGAATGGATCGAGATTTAACAAGAAGGGGTCAAATTATAGGTTTTGATCAGATTTTGAACATCTTTAATCTTCTAGAGGAATAGAGTGGGCTATAAGTTTGAAAATTTATGATTTGATTAGTTAGGAAATCCAATTCTAATAATTATGCATTTGTCTAACTTTTCTTTCCTTCTATTCTTTCTCTTAGACATGGATAGAAGCAAACAAAAACAAGCATACACACTCAAATAGAAAGCTATCTTATTATTAATGTTAGTGTTCTTTTTGTATGCAAAAAGTAGTCTATGCATTTACTTCCTACCCACACCTGGCCTTGATGCTTGCCTAGTAGCTTCATCCATCATCCTTTCTCTTGTCCATCTCTATCCTCTTTTCAACTTCTTTATCACTATCAGTATTATCACTTTTGGTGTCAGACTTGGTGGACTATTTTTATCCTCACTGCTTAACTCCTTCTAAGCTTTATCTAGCCATTTGGCTATCTTTGGTTCTCCTCAATCATCTTTTTGCTTACTGCCAACTTTAAGTAAGTCCTCAGAGTTTTCACCCTCCATTTGTTTCTTATCGTATAATTCTTATATATACCTTTCTTCCTTCATCTCCATTTCTCCTGTGCTTCTTTTCTTAAATACTTTTTGATAGTTTCTCATAGGGTTCTTTAAGTTTTAGATCCAAAATGTCTCCTCAAAGCCAATCTTGGACTTGCTCAACATCTATAAGTCCACAACAATCAAAATCTCCTCTGGTCACTCTCAACCTTTTCCTTCTCCATATCCCTCATCCTCTACTCCCACTCCTGATTCTTTTTCTTCTTCTCATTCTTTGTCCTCTACTAGAACCCCCAACATCTTTTCTCCTAAACCATCATCTTTTACTACATCTTCTTCTAATACCTCTTGGGTTATGGCAAGTGAGAACCAAAAAGGAGATAATGACTATTTGATTCGAGTCAAGCCTATAGATTATATGATTGGAGAGAGTAGCAAAATAGGATCTACTCATAGTCAGATGTTAAACTTGATGCCAATGAACCTAGGGGCAGAATCATCTTCATCAAATGCTGCTCAGAAAAATTGGGAGGAGCTTATAGGATCTTTCATGCTGAGGATGAATTCTTACTTTCTTCATCAACAAACCAAGGTTTTTTCATATGCATGTTCATATTCTTTTCTATTTCATTCTAAATTTTATGGTTTTAGATTTGAGTTGGATCATTTTAATTACTATATAGTCCAATCAGGATATTTGTACATAATCTTACATGATCTATCACCCATTAGACGGTGCCATGTGAAAGAGAAAGATGAATGTCGAGTTTATTATGTTTGTATATGCAAGTATTTTAACATATAATTTTAAATAGCATTTGTATGGCTGCTAATTTTTATTTCTATTTTTTCAATTGAAATCAATCTTTCTTTTTCTAAAACTAAAAGGCAAAAAACTTATTTGGCCAACAAATATGGTAATAGTGGTAGTGACAGTGGTATGGTTACTGATGGTAGGTAGTAGTGGCCGATGATGGCTAGTGGCAATGGTCAAATTGTGGGGATTATAGTTAGTACCTATCTATGGTGATGATCGGTAGTGACCGATGATAGTAACTAATATGATGGTAGGTAGCGATGGCCAATAGTGATGTTAGTAGTGGACTAGGATGGTGGCTGATGGATAGAGGGGTTAGAGATTTTAATTTTAAAAAGTTAATCCACAATCTTTAGTTTTATAATTTTAGCAATTAATCTGTACTTTCAAAAAAATAAAAATGAATAATAGATTACCAAATAGTATTCTTTGATTTCTCTATTTTTTCAAAAGAGAAAGAAAAACTAGAATTTGGCAATCCTGCCAAACAGGGCCTTATTTGATGGTTTATAGTTTTACTACATATTAGGATATTGAAGGAATATGTATGTTATATTAAGATTTTATACATATACTTATCAAGTCTTTTTTAAGGTTTGCCCCCAAAATAAGAGATATTCAAGAATTTTGGAATTTGAAATATTTCAACTATATCTATTTAGTATTTTAAATATGTTCAAAATTAATTTTTCGATTATGATTACCAAATTACTAAAACTTTAAGCAAAGTTTTTTTATTTTAATAACTAGATGGAAGCTCAGTGAATATTGAAGAGGATGATAAATTAGCTTATACTATATTTTGAATTAGTAAATCAACATACATGATGAAAAAAAGATCAATATCATATTCACTTATCAAAATTGGACTTGCATAACCAGTTAGCACTCCTCTCCATATGAAAGAAATATTGGATTTACATAGAGGTAGCATCTATACCATAATATTTAATATATTTTACTCAATCTAAAAAGTTTAAAAGCCATCATTCAAACTAACAAAATTTTTAACACAATATCTTATTAAAAGTTTCTAATATGAATGCTTGTATCTTTTCCTTTCACAATTTAAATAGGTATACAACATGATTTTATTTATCTATTAATAATATTATCTTAAAAAAATTCTTGTCTTAAACAAACTAAGGATCATATGAACTTCTTTAAGATGAAGAGTGAGAAGCCATTCTAACAGAGATAACAATTACAGTAAAATTTAGAAGCTTATTTTAGAAAGAAAGATGGATGTAGTTGGATATGTGCTTACACACGCATGCACATATGCACACATGCGTGCATGTGAGAGAGAGAGAGAGAGAGAGATTTTAAGGATTTTGTCTTATATCCTTCATCTTTCCAACTAATTAGGATACTAAAAAAATAAATAATTAAATGTATAGGCTTCAAGGAAAGCAAGAAAGTATATATGCCACTTATAATTGCATCCTTGAATGTGGGTATGATTTCCTTAGAAAGATATGAAAGATATATCAAGACTTATCAAGTAGATCTACAATGACTTACTTATTTAACCCAACTGAACTTTTTGAGAACATATACCAACTTGGCCTAAGAACTAAAGTTTCAAGCTAAGCTAGTGTCAACCTATATATGATGGAAGGGTCTCATGGTAGTGATATATTAAGTCATTTAAAATGAATAGCATGCTCAAGCAAAATGAAACAATAATGACCCAATTCCAACCAAGTATTTCAAGTGCACGCTTAAACTTTATTTAAGTTAAAAGTTTTAGGCAATAATTGCTAGCATAGTTGGCTAGCACCTCTCTCTTAAGGGCTTGTCCTTAGCAAGTCTAGGATTGAAATCTTAGATATTACTCAAAGAAAGAATAAATATTTAGACTGAGTCTTAAAGCAAACCATCCTATGCTTGATTTAGCACCATAAAAGAGTGCTCTTAATAGCAAACAAAAGGCCACAAATTTAAATGCTAGAAATTTTTTTGGATATTATTTATGCTATTTAGCTCTCTAAACTCCCTATTCTCCATGAATGGAGAGGGTGAGAGATAGAGATAAAGAGAAAGCTTACACCACAATAGTCATTAATATCTTGAACTCAGTTTGATGAGTTGTTTAAGCTTGTTAGATTAAAAATAGGAAAGGCCTAACCTCAATATAGTTGCCCCCTTAAGAGCTATTTAGCTTTACAAGATTGATAGTGGTAGCCTTTTTTTTTGAGAAAGAAACAAAATAGATTTTCAAGAAGTCTAATTAATTAGGATAATCATATTATGTATTTAGACCTAAGGGTCAGGGGTCAAGGTTAAGGTGGGTCAAGATCATACCCCTTATATTCTCAAAGTAATGGGTCCTTCATATGATTTTAGCCTTTAACTTCCTAAATATTGTTTAAAATATAGAAACCTAAGTAACAAGAAGGGGGAGAGCAGGGGCAGAAGAGGATACAAAATGGGTGCTTAAGAATGTCATAATTAATATTGTTAAAGTCAACTATCATTATTTCTTTATCCTTCTATTCTCACTAGTTTCATCATGGCAAGTCTCAAAGGCAAAAGAAGCCTAGTTACTTGCTGCTATCTCCACCAATGTGGTAGTATCTAAGAAGCAAGTTCCATCATAGCTTCAAAGAACTCGTCTGAATTCTTCATCTTTATCCTTCTATTCTCACTAGTTCATCATGGTAAGTCTCAAAGACAAAGAAGCCTAGTTACTTGCTGCTATCTCCACCAATGTGGTAGCATCTAAGAGGCAAGTTCCATCATAGCTTCAGATAACTCATCTGAATTCTTCATCTTTCATAAAAGTACCAACATAGTTAGACTTCGCAATGGATAAATAAATTCTATTGAATATGATGCCTAAGACTTCCAAATAAAAAGAATTAATAGGTCAATCTTCTTGCATTTTGTGCTACTACATAGGCTAGTTCAAAATCTAGAGTTAGATAAAATGATGCTAGGATTTTGGATGGTGAAATATAGAGGAAATAGGTAGAAGATACGAGAAATCAGAGTTTAAGAAAATTTTCTTTTGTAAGAGATAGCATAGGGGCTATGGGGAGGAGAAATAGCTAAGAGAAGAGGATGAAAAGATATTTGAAAATGACCAAGATGACTGACATGATGGATATCTTAATTGACTAAATTTGTGCTAAAAGTATAGTTTTTTTTTTTTGACTTAAAGAGGGAGATAAAAGTATAGTTGAGATAAAGGACTATAATTGGCTTCAAGAGTTTCAGTGGTATAAAGGATAAAGATTGACAAACAAGGAAAGCACTACAAGTGTAGTGGGGTGATAGTTAGAAATATTTTTTAGTATGTTTTAAAGATTTAGAGGTTAAAAGGATGAGTGAAGAGGGGAAAGAGGTGATGTGGGAGGTCATTATAGAAAATGGTTCTTTTAATGCATGTTAATGAATCAAATATATATAAATCATTTTTCTAATAAATTGTTAAATATGTATATAGACAAATGAACCATCCATATGGATGGTATTAGACATACAAATAGATTGTATCATGACCTGACAACCAAACTTGTGGATTAGAGTGAAGCATAAAAATGATCAATTTTAAATATAGAAAAATTGAGGTCATACGTTTTCTTACCTACCTAGCTTGAATTGACTTATGAATTTGGTCTAAAATAGATGAATCAGGCCAACTTGGTCCAATTTGCCTTAACACAAAAATTTCATGAGTTGAATCGAGCCTATATCTCATTCATCCTATTATTATTGTCAAGTTTCTATATAAAGATTCAATGCTCATTGAATTGAATCCTTGTTAATGACAATAGTGATAGCTTTCTAGCTAAGCACTATTCTTATATTCTTTTTTGAGAAAAACTTTGGTCAATATTCCACCTACTATTTTATTTCTTGCCACTTATTACCAAGCTCTCATATTTTTGCTATTAGTTTTTAATCTTTATATGGAATAGATATTATAGTTTTCTCTAACCTACATTTGACTTAGACCAAGACCTCACCTAGTCCTAGACTTAAATTCATCTAATTGGGTTGATTCAAGCTTGATCATGCATAGTCAAATAACTTATAGAGTCTAAAAGTTATCCATGGACAAGATTGCCACTAAATGTGATAGTTAAAGCTTTAAGATGCATATGTAGACTCAGTGGTTTTGTTATTGCACTCATTAAATGAAGAGATACTTGAATATATGCTAAAGAGAGATGTCATCACTAGCTCTTCTACTTGTGTGAGATAAAAAACACCCAATCAAAGAACCTTCATATTAGGTAAATACTAAACAAAAGATTGAAGACAAGACAATAATAATTGAAAACTAATCTAGCAAACAAATAAATTTATTAGTATAACTAACTAAAATATATTGCAAATTTGTGAAGATTGATGGGAATGATATTTTCTTCCCCATTATAATCCTCTAAGGAAAGGACTAGGTAGCCCATATATGCTATAAAATAATTATATTATATATGTGCAAGAAATGACATCGATGACAAGCAAAAGTGGTCCTAAAAATTTTACTGCATTTTACAAAAATGATAAAATGTTGACTAGCCTTACCAATCTTTTCTTTAAGCAAAATATATATTCTAGGGCACCTAGCCTTTGGTCCTTCAACATTGTTAAATCCTTGGCACTTTAATTCTAAAGTAGAAACAAACTTCAATTATATGACCACTTTGTCAAGAGAGACTTGTACTTCATCAAACTTAAGCTTTTCTCTTGATGCATAAGGTGTTAGTAAGATACTTTGGTGATGATAATCCTAAAGGATGAAAGCTTTATTATTATTTTTGGTCTAGGTGGTGATTCATTTTATGTCCACATGGAGCTAAACAAAAGCAAAAAAAATCATCAAAAAACTATGCATAAATTGTGACTTGCGATTGAAAATCTGGTTAAAGAAGATATATATGAGTTGAAATTAAGTTCTCCAAAACATGAAATAGCTAATAGTTAATTTGAAGATCGAAAATAATGAGATAAAAATCAAATTGTGCAATCCAAATGCAGCCGTCAGTTAGCTATTAAACCTAATCAAATTATAGTCTAATGAAGCACATAAGTGGGTTTAGACCTAGACTATGATGAATGACTTTCCTATAGGCATCTTGTTCAATCTGATGGCTACTTGCTAGCCATTGGTTTTTTTAAGATTGCAAAACCGCCTTGCTACTTAGATGAGTTGCAATGTTGATGATGTTTTGCTTAAAAAATATCTATAGTGTTAAATTCATAAGGCAACAAATTTGGCTTTATGAAATGTCAAAATTGGTTATTCATAGACTCAACTTGAATAGTAAATTGGGCAATGAATCATGTGTAGGTTTAACTTCATCACCAAAAAGAGATATATTTGGATTCAAGTCATGGTTGAACCATTCCATATCCAACCTAAGTAGACTCTGAGGTAGTCTAGGGTGATTGGTTGAGGTAGTAGGTGAATATTAGGAGGCATGTATATGTCGATGTAAGTTGATGAGGATACTAAATAACTAATCAATTAATGGAAAACTTAATACAAGGGATATGGTTTTGAAAATTAAGGGTAGTTTAGAAATTAAGGGTTTGCATGCTTGCACATGTTGTATGTGTAGAGAATTAATATAGATGTATGGATGGGTGTGAAAGGATATATTAAATATTAGGTGATGGACATAAAAATTGATACTTAAGAGTTAGCCAAAAATTTTGATATTTTGCATGGATGTGCATAAAGAATATTGTAGGTGCAAGAATGAGTGCAAATGGGTACAGTTATGGCAAGATATCAATATATAAATAGGTGAAAATATTTAAAAGGCAAAATTGTTGTGGGTGTGGATGATTGTGCATGAAGAATTTAGAGGTGCATTTTTTGGATTTTTGTTGGTTCATAAATGATCAATTGAAAAGGTTAGGATGGAGTTAAAGAATAATCTTTATTATAGTAAATAGGTAAAATTGGGCTCATAAGGAACTATATTGCGGTTCTATGGTATGAGTAAGAGCATCAAATAAAGGGGTATTAGTGAAGTATTAGAAGCATACGAGAAGCTATTATTTATGATAAGGGATATAAGTAGCATAGAATTAGGGGATGGACTTTTAATTTGTCAAATAGTCTCAAAAACATAGTGCCAAGTCAAACATGCTAATCTTAAGATTTTCTTTATTCTATCTAATTATATCTACGACATATTCATAAATAATATTCAACAATATTTTTAATTAATAAACTAGAGACAAATAATATCTCACTATGTCTAAGATTTTGAGGAATTCAGGTGACCACAGTAGTTATCCATAATAAATGGGCACCATTACAAGAGATAAATTGGGTTTTTTTAGTGCTAAACCCAATTTGTTCTAATTATAAAATTATGATCAACAATCTTTGTACCACATCCAGGTCACTTGATACGAATACCCATTTAATTCATCTACAAAGCATAGCATCACTCTAAATCTACAGTGATCCTTAATGACTCAAGTATTTAAACAAGACCTTAGAACTACAATATTAGTAAAGTGCTGAGGGAAACCAGATATAAGCTTGTTGAATACTAGTCTAATTTTGGAAGCCTTCCATCATTAAGCAGCTAAAAATAGAGAGATAAGTGAACATAGTAATAGAATAGCTATATTATCTAATGCAAAATAGAAAGTAGGCCAAACAGGGGAATTCAATGCTTTATGCCTGTGTGTGTGAGAGAGAGAGAGACCAACCATTATTACACAGATGTACAAATACCTAGTTGAACCTTGAAGCAAAAAATTTACAGCTAGTAAGAGCTTAAGAAATCTTGTTGACTTAATTATCAGATAATAATCAGGTTAAGAAGAGCAGAAATCATCGGTATTTATCATTGTAAATGTGCTGGAAAACTCAAACATTTTGGTCCCTCCAATCATGACCTATAGGCCAGGTTATTACTTGTCTATTGAGGTGAAATCAGAGATTTTCCAAAATGTTCCACTAGTTTTGGGGTATTCATTATGTAATGGTTATGGTAATTTATGAAGCGATAAATATTGACATGAAAATAATCTCTCAATATGTAATTTTATCATAGTTAAACTATGTAAGTATAAAATTTTTTGCTATTGCTTATCTGAGCTCAACATGCATTGTTGACCCATTCTCTATGAACAAAAGCTTTTGGGCAATAATGGTTAGTCAGTGTGGTTGTTGAAGGCATAGGTTCAAACAGTCCCAGTTAATTAATTACTTAATTCTTTTATGTGTTTGTCATCTTGAGTCATTTCTTTCTTGACTCATTCTTGATTATTATCTCAAGTTATTTCTCATCTTGACTTACTTATTCCTCCATATGCATGAGGTATTAAGGTCTAATATATATTGTCAACTCATTCCCCAACACAACTTAAGTATTTGGGCTATAGTGATCAGTTATCAATATAATTTTCCATCAAATCTCTTCTTAGTTTATCATCTCTTATCAACAAAACCCTTGTATACTTCTCTTGCCGTACGAGATCTGCTTCATTGTTATCATTCTCCACAATCACTTATGGTTAATTCAATCTTGCTAGAAAAACTTCTCCTCTCTCTCTCTCTCTCTCTCTCTCTCTCTCTCTC
>KE504906.1:564239-591104 GCA_000441515.1 Elaeis oleifera
CTCTCTCTCTCTCTCTCTCTCTCTCTCTCTCTCTCGTGTAAGGTATAGATTATATACCATCTCATGAATATAAGTTGATTTACGAAATTCCTAGCAAAAGTTGATTTGTATGACCTGTTCAACCATGTAAACTTTTATCACCAACTTTGTCTATATATTTTGTTGGATTCAGTTTCATAATCATTGTACTGAGAGCAATATGAATGGATTATTTTATGGTGATTAAACTACAAAATTACTTGCTCAAAAATATTACTTTTCATGGAGTGAGTGTCACGAGTTGAAATATATCTTGGCATGGAAATTTCTTGAAAAACCCTGATCTTGATGAGTCATTTTAAGGATATCTTAGACTATTAACCATTTTCTTAATACATAAAATAAATAAAATCTTAAAAGTTTTGTTTGTCAAACTCTTTGTTCAGTTGGACATAAAGATTCAAAGTTTACCTTAGAGGTCAGCATTTTTATGCAATGATGGCAAAACCAAACATTAAAAAAAATTGATATAAATGTTGTACTTCTCAACAAGCATTATACGTTCAATAAGAACACGAATCTTTGTTTGACAGTTCTACTGGGCATCTTCTCATTTTAAGAATTTTAGAAAGTATAGCAATTAATCTTGTATTTGAACACTGTGTAGCATATACTTGCCAAGAATGCTCATGCTTATGTTACCAGTTCACTCTTAAAAAAAAAAGAAAATTCTTTCAAACATTTACATAAATTTATTACTGATGTGGCACATGTCTTAATGGGTTTCTCTACTACATCTGTTGACACTGGTCTTTGAGCCCAAATAAGAGCACAATTCATGTTAACATTTGATCATGTTAAATGTTTTTTTTGTGATGAAAGTTTTAAGTACCGCAACAGAGACTTTCAATTTCCCTTCCTGCGAAATTGTCACTATATACTAGATGCCTAGCAGAAATTCTTAAGGAAGTCACTATTACCTCTTTGAAACAATTCAATATCCTTGTCTTTAGCTGTCTTTAAGTCTCTGCTAAGTAATAATGATCAGCAAAGGCTTGTTCCATGTCCATTTAATTTTAATTGGGCATGGTGCTAATTGTCCCTTGCAACTTCAATATGTTTTTACCTGTGTTAAGTCGTCGATGTTTCAAAAATTTCCTTGTTTACTCTGTTTACAGATAAATCCTCTCTTGAGCTTCTTTTAATTGTACTGCTCTAACATCCTCAACATCTTCTGATATCAAAATATTTCAGCTCCTTTTAGTTACTGGTTTTCCGGAAGTTGATTTGTTTTGACTTTGAAGCTTCTAGTGATATTTTAACCTTCAAACTCTTCTTATAAGTTGATTTTTTGACAAATATAGATTTTCCCCCTTTGTTCGTCAAATTCTGGATTGTTCTATGTAATACCCAAACTTGGCAGCTGGGAGTTAATACTTTTCTTTCTGTCCAAGATTTGTTCAAAAACCAAATGAATTAGTTGTTAAAGTCTTATTCACATCTGATTTTAATTTCCATTCCTTCATCTAAATAATTTAGAAGTTTTCTTAATATTTACTCACAAAATGCTCAATATATAGCCACTTTCTATATTCCGTCTGCTTCTGATTCAATAATTTTCAATATTTCTAGTTCAAGTCAATTTGAGATTTACTGTTTTAACAAATCATTTTTATTGTTTTACCTTCTATTCAATTCATATACTGATGGCTTGTTATTAACCAACAAAACTAGTGGACTCCACTTCTACTGTTGACCTTCACATTGCTCTATTCTTCTTCAAGTTGGATCTATCATGTGGCATTTTTAAGGCTATCAAAGAATATCTTTTGTGACAAACTCATTCGGTTCATTTTTTCCATAACTTTGCACATCTATGTATTGCATTGATCCTACATTTGTCCTTCTGGATTAAAGGCTTAGTCAAGTTCTTCTCCTTATGCTTCTCATCCAATCTCAAACGGCTGCAGCATACTATTTCTGTGTTTGGTGGATTTGAGCATTCATATTTGTGTCCTCCAACTTCTTTATATTCCATGATAAACTTGGTTTTCTTTTGCACATTACTGGACCATTTTGGAGCTCTTCGTCTGTCATTTATGGAATTTGAGTGAGCATACTTGTTTTATCTGTCAACTTGGGATTCCTGAAACTCTCAGACTAGGTCTGCTTCATCAGGCCTAGTTTTCAGACCATGGATAAATCTTCGTCATGTCATGAGATCATGGTGCATGCAGTGAGATCCTTTAATGGTGGTTTGAATATCTTTATGAATTCCTCTCTCTCTTTCACTTTTGCTTGTGTACAGTGGATAGGATACCTTCCACTAGACACCAACCTTAGTTTATAGTTTATCATGTGAAAAGCAGTAAGCTTTAATATTCACTTGGTTGCCCACTTATGACTTGATGCTTCCTTTGAATGTTTGATAACCATTGCACTTGTCATTTAAAGTCTTCAACAGATACTAATATGTTTCACATTTATATTCCCTCCGAACACCATATCGTGCTCAACTATGATTGTTATTTAACTAATATTATTTACCTCCAGAACATATTGATATCCTCTCAAAACCCTCAATGCTCATAACTCCTTCAAAGTATTTATGCATCCTTTAGAACCAGTCCAGTTCACCTCTAGTCTTGATACACTGGCGATCTCCAACCTCATTATTATGTGGTTGATGTGAGTTTGTCCTTGCATCACTTATTCCAACCAAACAATAAACTATAACTTTATAATTTAAGTTGTTTTTCTCATGGAAAAGTCTTGGAACATGATTACTTTTTTCTCAACAGAAGAAAAAAGGTTTCTTGAGTGAGGAGGGACCAAGGAATGGAAGACGCACAAAATTATTTGCATTGAAATTTTCCTTGAATATGGAAGGAAAATATGAAATGGTTAACTTGTCAACATTGGAAACAGTTCTTATTTTCTGACTTTTAGTAACAAATAATAGGTAGAATTCTTCCACCTTCCTACGGCCATGCACCTCTAAGAATGCATTAAAATATCTGCCATCATCATATTGAAAATACGACTCTGGGCAAATACCATCCACCATTATTCTCTTCCAGAACAACTCATTCTTTGTCTATGGCACAAACAATTGAACTCCACCTACAAGTATGTTTCTGATCCAATTGTTTGCACTCCACTTCAAATCAACAAGTGTTTGACGACATAATTATTGCCATCGAAGCTCACCAGAGAGCTCTGATGCAACTATGAAATTTTCTTGGACTATCATATCCAGTGCAATTTGTTCTCTCTCCTCTCCTTTTATTCTCTCCTCTCTCACCACCCATCTCTGCATCAGGGAACCAACACAGCCTCTTCCTGCAATTCCTCATGCGTTGTACTGCTGCAGTTTCGCACCACCACACCTTGTGTTGCTCCCCAAGGTTCAAAGCCAACCATGCCCCCTACGGTCCCTTTTCTCAACCTTAATGCCCAAGTGAAACTAGTTAAGTTACTTATCCTATTTCTACCCTTGATTCAAGAGAAAGCTACTTACCCCCAAGAAAAAGAACGCAAAACGGGAGGTGAAAATGTGAACTAGGCATTACCATGTTGGTCCTACCACCATTCTAAGAAGAGAAAGAGTTCCTGGATTTGAGTCTTGGGTGATTAATCCCCAGATATCTAAACTTGGACAATTTACATCAAGTGGATCAATCCTGGTTTCTCAAAGGAAGGTAAAAAAGAATTTCAGCTGAAATATCAGAGCTAAGTTTGATGTCTTAATTTCTCCAAGCAATTAACCTCAGTTATTTTGGCATGATATTCTCTTTTAAAAACAAACCTCTACATCTTCTCTTGCTTCTTTTGCAACTTGGTCAACTTTGCAACGCTGGAACATATTGTTTGTTTGTGATGGAAATATGAAGATCAGAACCTGCAGTTATCAAAACCGATGTATGCTTCGAAAATAATTGTATTTATGACATAAAACATAAGAGGGACCAATTAGTCTGGCCGAATATTAGTTGTTTCTTTGAACATTATCTAAAAGGTGTATGTTATGATTAAAAGTTGTGATCATTACCAAAAATTTTAGCATCAAGTGGCACTGAAAGGATCAGAGCATCTTATTCGTCATGTATCTACTAATGGAATAATTCTAATAAATTTCTGGATAGTTATATATTCTTAAAGACTATTGACAGTGTCATCTTTCAGTTTGGTGTGATAGAGGTCCCCGTTGTTACTCTGAGGTCGTGTCAAATGATTCCCAATGCACACCCTTTCCAGCATCTTATGAACTTGGTAATCATCAGCATCCCAGGCAGGTAGTCATACATACTTCCTTTCACATAATGACTTTTCTTTCCTTATTGCATTTGATTTCTTTGCTGAAACTATCATGCATGAATTAGTGAGTTGCTACCAAATGTTTATTGGAATTTGGTTTATGTAAATAATGATTTTTTCATTCTAACTAGCATAAGAATCAGGGAGGAAAGAGATGGTTCACTTGTAAATTAGGAGGAAAATAATAGTGAAATAAAAAAATTTTCACCATCAATATCTTCCTCTTTTTTGTTCGTTTTTATAATCACAAGATTTGAGCTACAGAAAACTTTCATGAGATATTGTGTCACAACCAGAAAATATGCAGCATATGTTTGGTTATAATTTAATCATAAGAATAATGTTTGTCATCTTGGTTTTCTTTTGCTTTTTCTTTTTCTTTTTTTGAGAAGATGTTTGTCATCTTTGTCAAAAACCAAAGAGAAACATTTTCTTCAGCAGAGATGTGTTTGGCTAGATATCGATCCTAGAAATCATTACTTGTTGTCTGAATTCTTAAGCTGTCCAATGTTCAATTTTCAGCTTGATGGCTGATCACTGCATTGATTTTACTTTATCAGGAGTCTGAAGCCAAAGCATTAAAAGTAGTTTTACTGAAGCATTTGACAAAAACAGATGTTAGTAGCACCGGGAGAATAATAATTCCAAAGGTAAGGTCTTATGCTCTGCAATGTCCTGCTATATGTGTTCCTTTTTGTGGTTTAGAAAAGGATGATGCTTATTTTACTTTGGAAAGTCAGAGCTGCACAGTGTACAGAAGTCTTAAATGATCAGAAAGGAAACCACATTTTCTTCTGGGTTACAAAGGAAAGAAAAGCTTATGGATTTATTCATCATTTATTATGAAATCTCTAGCTTGATATAAGTTTTATTTTATTTTATTATTTTTTACTTTAAATTCTTCTCTAATGTAAGTTGAACCATTATCATAGTCATACAACTTCACTGTGATTTGTAGGGAGGGGCTGAGAGAGGGCTTCCACACTTAAACAACAAGGATGGCATGACCCTTTTTATTGGGGATCTGTTCACTGGTAAAGTATGGACCTTCAAATATAGGTATGTTTCAGCAACAGGAAAGATGAAGTTGCCCCTATGTTTGACAAAAGGACTACTCTAATACGTAGTTGCTGGAGAGTTGATTTAGCCAGAGTCTTTTAGATCATGTGCAACTGAGCAACTAATGTTCTTTGATTTGATAAGGGAAGATGAGTAATTTGATTTTTTATATCTTTAAACTATTGTACTTGTTACAGTTACAAAAGTGAAAAAAGTAAGCTACAGAATGTTCTAATAGGATAGTATGTAATCATTTGCATAATCATGCGGCACAAAATATCTGCACATATGAATTCCAAGACTGGTATGAATCTTCAGCTGGAATCAAACTAGAAGACAAGAATCAAGAGCAAAAGTTCTTAGAGATAAAAGAAACAAACAACAAGAAGTTGACATTTAGAAACTTGTATGAAAGCTATATCTTCAGCTCAAACTTGTTACTGAAACATGCACAGTGGCTCAAGTGATAAACCATAAACCATGATATGAACCCAAAGACAATCCCTAATATTGGAAATATCTGTCTGAGTTATTTAGGTCAGCAATATAGGAACAATTTCATACTTCAAACATTTCTATTAGCCTAGGTGACTTTACACAAAGAAGAAGAACTTATCAGCAAAGTGAGGAAAAAGACATGACCCAATTATGGTCCTGGTGATCTGGGGTCTAGGAGGGGACATTGCTTGCTGCAATGGTAAAGACTCAGGTTGACAAGCTCAATGACATAGGTTCCAGTCATAAGGTAGCTATTTTGTGCAAAAAAAGGAAGGTTAGGATTGTCAGTGAAGGACAACTTGTGCAACAAAGGCATGAGAAGATCACTGCTAGGTTAATAGGTTGATCTTGAAGCATAGAATGACATATAAGAGCACAAATATTTAGGAAACTAATATATAATATTTTTGGTCAACTGGTCAAAACTATTCTGGTAAATAGCCGTCACATAAACCATGAAAACTTTGTATAGGATATTATGATGTTCAACATTCAAAGTAACCACTCGGTGCAGCTGAAAGTACATAGATGGCAAGTATATAAACAATTATAACAGAACATAGAAGATGGTTCAGCAAGCTGAACTACAAGTATATTCCTCAAAAAGATATTAACACAAAGAATCTTAAAAGAGTACAAGGATACAATTTCTGCAGTGATCTTGCAGTACATCGCACCATTTTTAAGGCTAAATTATTGATATTAAAGCATAGAATGACATATAAGATCACAAATGTTAAGAAAATAGTTACCATATTTCTGGTCAAGCTGTCAAGGCTAGTTTGGTGCATGGCTGTCACATAAACCACGAAGACTTCGAATAGGATGTCACGCTGTTCAACATTCAAAGGATCCACTCACCACATCCAAAAGCAGACAGATGGTAAATATAGAACAAATACAACAGAATGTAGAAAATGGTTAAGTAAACAAAACTATAAACATATTCCTTAAAAAGATATTTAACAAAAAGAATCTCTAATAGGGATATCAACAGGGCAGATTTGGTGTGGTTAGTAAAAAGCAAAATCAAAACCAAACAATTTTTGAAATAAAAAATCATAACAGCCACCGAAAAAAAAAATGCAAAACTGAAACTGAAACTAAAAAATCGAAAACCATTTAATTTTCTTATTCATTTCCAAATTTTCACATATAAATAACCAAAAGATTTACAATAAATATAAAGGGGCTAAGATTATCTGATGGCCATTCTCATGGAGTTAGTAATTTAGATTTACACTAAATATAAAGGGTATTAAGAGTATTGCTGATCGAGTATATTTGATTTTAGGTTAGATTTTGGATTGAATTTTGGATCTAAAAATTACCAAAGTCAGAGTCGAAATCAAAATTGAATGGTTTTAATTTTGAACCCATCATCAAAAACATCTCCATTTAATTGTGGTCAAGACCACCGTATTTAATTGGTTCGGAGATGGATAAAATATACAGATAATATCCATCCTTGTTGACATCCCAACCTCTAAAGAAAATATAAGCATTCATTTTCTTCAAATTGTTTCAAGGTTTTAAATTAAATGCAAAATCAGTGATTGGATATCACATCACTCCCTCTTTTGAAGCATTTAACATTGCACGATAGAGGCCTGATGAACAATTTCTTCTAAAGTTATAACGTTGAATTTGTTGTGCTTGTTTTGCTACACTTGGTTGCTGTTTTCAGGTTCTGGACCAATCACAATAGTAGAATATATGTGATAGAAAGGGCAGGCATGTATTCTTGGCAGAATAAGTCCATGTTAATTTATTTCTAAAATAATCTTTCTATTGGGTACTAACCTGAACTTTCCTTTAGGTCCATATATCAGAAGTCACCATCTTCAAAAAGATGACCTTTTTATTATATATAAAGATAAAGATTCTGAAATTTATGTAAGTCAATCCAACATCATTCCTTCTTCTTTTTCTGCATCCTCATTTTTCTTTGGGTGATGATGGCATTTTAGATAGACAGTATTTCAAGAAATTTTGGGAAATTGTATTTGAAATCTCTCAATACAAAATTTCTACAATTCTACCATTTAGTTTAATTAAACTGAATAAGTAGGCAAGCAGAACATGTATGTGCGTACATTTACACTTTTTGAAGAAGTCAATATTTCTTCAAATCTTTAGAATGTAATTATTATCATTTTTTAATAAAGTTTCTAATCTTCTATTGGAAAAAGCTAGTAATCACCAACTATTTGATTGCACTGACCAAGCAGTTTTTTATATCTACCAAATGGTTATTTCCTATAGATAAATTGAGTAATTAGAATATTTTGTGTTGATAATTTTTATCTTTTGGAGATAAGACATCCATTTTGTTTTCAATTAAATGGTGGAAAAGTCATTTCATCATGTTATCCAATGCCTCCATTAGTCATAACAATTTGTGGTTGACTCTCAATATATCCCATGTTATTAGAGCTCATTGATGAACCTTGTTTCTTGGAAGTCCCCTGTTATGTGGATAATCAAAATTAAAATTGCAACTATAATGCTCATAAATCTTCTTTGTTCAAATCTTCATATTATATTTATTATAGTACTCCTTCCTATTCTAATTTTGCTTCTTTTTTATTAAAGTATGTTGCTTTCAGTAAGGAAATTCCACCACCAAAACTAATAGATGACAAGCAAGATAATGCCAACAACCAGCAGCTATTTAGAGGTGGAAATGAGAGGGAACTACGATGCCAAATTTGTCATAAACCAAGTAAGCACCTTTGCTCATGTTTGCAATTTATCCACTATCATGGCTAATAGTTAATCCTTCTATATAAGCAAGTTCCTTGGATAATTCTAAAAGAGAGCTTGGAGAGCCTTCTTGATCCTTCCTAAATAGATATTAGCCTTTCTATGCAATTCTCCGTTATTCTGATTTAAAATTATAGCAGAAAATCCAAAGTTTACTATTTATGGACCACTATAGTTGTTCTTTTTTCACTAAGCTAACTTCAATGAGTTATTATATCTACTGCTTTTGCATTCAATTTACTAATCTCAATTAATTAACTTCTGATGGTCTTCTGATTTTACATAATTTTTTAAGCTTAATTTTGACCATGAATTGTTGAATATTTGAACTATTTAATAGAGAGAGCATGATTTACAGTAAGCTTTTATACATTTTGCCCAACCAACTGCACACATAGAATACTTTAGTTTCAAAAAGCAATGCTAGATAACCCTAAGTCAAAATCAATTGCTCATCAAAAAGTGATAACTTTACACTATATATTATCACCTATTATTGACTCTTGTTCATCATTTTTTTTTGACCATAAACTAGAGGCCGTGAGGAACTTCCCCTAGCAAAATGAATTTATTGAATAGAGAGAAAGAATATACAAGATGAATGAGATATAAAGAGTTATAAAAGATTAGTAGCATATAATAATAATAGGGGGGAAGGGTATCATAAAGAGCAAGGTGACTATCACTAGCTTTCCACAACACAAAATACTTTAGATTTTTGAAAGTATGTAGTATTTTACTTAGAGCAGAATTAATAGAAGATTTTCTCCTAGGAAAGAGTCTCGAGTTCCTCTGCAATAAAATATGCTAGCAAAGTACCAAAGGAAGTTGGTCCCAAGCTATTTGAAAATTGGATTTAGCCTTCCTATGCTACCAAGAAGACCATAGATCTTGAATGTTCGAGCCAATCCCTTTGATCTTAAGCTGCATTTTCAGAGTAGACCAAATGCTTCTAAAAAAAGATATTTTAAGATTAGATGTGGTATAGTTTTAACATCAGAACTACACAAAAAGGCATCTTGAAGGGATTCCACATCCTTTCTATGTCAAGATCTCACCAATATGCAATCTATTTTTTAATGTCAACCACATAAATATCTTAATCTTTTTGGGAGCTTCTATCTTCTAAATGGCTTTATATAAGGGCCAAAGAGTACCACCTTAGTTAATGAATTTGTAAAATGATCCCACTATATATATTTCTCTATTAGTTAATTTCCCCACTGGCAGATCAACAATTTTTAAAGGTCTATAGGATTTCAATAATTGAGATTAGAGCTCCAATTGTTAGTTTCATCTATAGTCAGAGGACCAAATAGCTTAATGCACCACTTCATCCTTCTCCAACTCTACTAAGAGATCACTGATGAATTAACTCTACACTATTTATAAAGTTCATCAAATAAATGAACAAAGGTATTACACCTACTGAAGCATCCTCCTAAAATCTAATGTTTTTGCCATTGCTCAACTTGTATGAAGTGCATTCCAAAAAGCATGAAGATCTCTGCTTATATCATGTGGAATCTTGTGGAGAGATTTCTTAACTTACATCCCCAACTTCCTCTTCTTATAGTAAGCATGCTTAATTCATCTAGACCAAGGAGCTTCAGGATCTCTAAGCAATTTCCATGCCTATTTAACCAATAAGGGTATGTTCAAGTTCCTTAGGTTCCTACTTATCCCTATAGACACAATCTCAATCAACTAGGTAGCTAAAATCATTTATACTTTCTTTCAATTTCCACAGAAAAGCTCATCTCATCTAATTGATTTTGTGGATCACCCATTGGATAAGTTTTAAGACTGACACAAAAGTATGATAGAAGAATTATCCAAATTGAGTTAATCAAGGTAACTCTCTCTCCCACTTATCCTTTCATGATGTAAGTCTGGAGTCAATTCTCTCTAACAGGGGCATCCAATACTATTTGGATAGCTTCCTATCACTTAGTGGCAGGTCGAGATAATTAAAGGTAGGAAATCTCTTTTACAATTTAATAGTGTAGCCAAATGCTTAGTCTTACTATCCTCCATATTGATGCAAATCAGAGAGTTTTTATAAATATTGATCTTCAACTCGGAAGCTTCTTCGAATCCAAGAAATATAGTTGGAACAGTGACTATAAAATCTTTTTTCCTACCCAGAATAGTAGTGTATCATCCATAAAATAGAGGCTCCTTAAGTTTGACAACCAAGGTTTAGAGCCAATACCTTCGATGAGCCCATGAGAATCAATCTGTTTGAGTATTTTTAATAAGACAGTAACAAGAATAAATTGAATAGGAGAGAGGATCATCCTGCTATAAGTCTTGCTTATATTTGATCCATCTTTCTAGAATCCCATTGACAAGTACTAAAATGGAGGCTAAAGATAAAAGAGCCTAAATCTATTCAACCCATTTAGAAGGAAATCCTCTACCTTGAAGCATTGAGGAAAGAAAGTTCCACTTCACTTTATCAAAGACTTTTTCAAAGTCCAATTTATATATAATTCCTCTGCACTTGGCCTTACTGTAATAAGCAAACATATCATGCATACATAGAAATTTTTATCATGACTCTTTCTTTATAGAAGCTGATTAATTCTCCTCTACTAGTTGGGTGGAGCTTTGCCCATGGAGACACCAAAATCTTGGAAATAATTTTATAGAGGCCATTAAGAAGGCTTATAGGACAAAAATATCTAACTAATAGCAAGCCTTTCTTCTTCAGAATAAGAGTGATATAAATAAAATTTAGGCAAGATAGATCCAGAGTATCTTTATGAAGTCATCCAATAAGGCCATTCAATCATCTTTGATTAAGCTCCACTATCTTTGGAAGAAGAGTAAGCGAAGCTATCTGGACTGAGAGCTTTCTGGTGTCACCTAGAGAACTGCACTGTGAATTTCGTCCAAAGAGAAAGTGTCAATAAGGGAGCTTCAAGTCTGTAATTTAATCCCCATATAACAAGTGCCAACTAGTGAAAATGTTAGGGTCAAAAGAAGAGCCAAACAATCCACTAAAGAAGCCATGAAGCTTATTGGATATAACCATCTGAGATGAAATTTCAATCCTATCCCCCATTACTAATGTGATGAGGTTTCGTTTGTTTCTACGAGAGGCCATTTTTTGAAAAATTGCAATATTTCTATCTCTTTTTTTCAGCCAAATGACTCACGACCTCTACTCCTAATCAAGCTCCTTATTTTCATGTATATTATTCCAGGATTGTTTAAGAGTTTTCTTGAATGCATGCTTCCATGATTGAAGTTCCACATACTCCTTTTTGTCAAACATATTGATATCTCAAAGCAATTTATCTTTCAATTTCTTGTTAGCAATCCCTTTTGTATAGGACCATCTCTTTAGTGAAGCTCTCATTCTTCTTAGGTTGAGCATCCATTTAGCTACAAGATTAGAATTATCTCTGATCTGAGTCCAATTAGCAAGAACAACATCATCAAGATCTTGATCCTTGGTCCATCAACATTCAAGTCTAAAAATCTTACTACTGCGAAATCTAAGGTTGCACTGCAAGATGATGGGAATATAGTCTGAGGCCGAACTAATGAGGGCTCTCTGAATATAAGTTAGAAAGATATCATCCCATTCCACAAAAAGGAGAAACATGTCTAATCTAGCATAAGAGGGATGCTTTTGTCTATTACTCCATGTAAATTTGGCCTTTAAGATTTTGATCTAAGAGATTGAGGGAAACAATGAAGTTAAGGAAAGCCAAGTTGTCTTTAATACATTGAGAAGCTCCTTTTCTATCACTAACAAATTTTGTTATATTAAAATCACCTCAAATTATCCATGAACACATTCATCATTTGGATTTGTCTTGACACAACTATGACTTTAGAAACACATTGATGTGCAGAATGCAAATAAACAGTGTAAAATATAAAATACCCTGGTCCTACAAGTTTCTAGTTGCAGATATAATCAATAACGGAAAAGAAAGAAAGGAAAAATTCACAAAATATATAAATCATTCATAAGTTGGCAAACTTATTTGATATATAAGTAGGCGGCAGTTTAATAAAAACTTTCATAGACATCTATCTAGCAATGAAAAGAAGATAACATAAGTTTGGCGACAAGATCATTCATCTCCATTTAGCTGAAATTATTTTACTGTCTTTCATCTTTTCTATCAAGTATCAGCACCTCTACTTTTCTTCTAATCCTACTGAATTAGACAAAAGTTTGAGCTGCAGACACGTAGGATAACGATTGAAAGTGATTGGATTGTATCTTTTGCATGAAAGAATGGTCAATCTTCTTTCACAATATCAATTTTTGGATCGTATCTCGCATAATTCTCGTAGCACTTCAAACACCATCCATCCCTGGATAGGTCTTCAAGGACCATTGCACGGTCCAATGGTGGACCCACGCCAAGGAAGGTGAATTCTTGCTTCGCACGAAACATACACCCACTGGCCGGTTGAGAGATGGATCCATATGGGTCCTTGGGCCATGTACTTTGGTCTACACGGATTCATCTCAACGTCGGATCGAACCGGTGCTTTATCCGAAGAAAGCCGGTTCGGAACGAGTCAAACTTGCACTCTTCTATATAATTCCCCACCCACCACTTCTTGTAAAACCTCGCTTCTTCTCACCCAAAGAAAAGAAACCCTAGCTTGCGGTTCTGGAGTCAAATGGATCCCCAGCCTGAGCCTGTGAGCTATATTTGTGGAGGTATAGGCTATACAGCGATCATAGATTGCATCTTCCTCTCGTTTCTCTCTTTTTGATCGCATCTTCCATCCTCGATTCTTATCTGATTGATTAGTTTTTGTGTTGATCAAAAAAAATTGGGAAAAATGATGCTTAGATTGCGGAGCAGAGAATACTTTGAAGCCGGGTGATGTGATTCAATGCAGAGAGTGTGGATACCGCATCCTGTACAAGAAGCGCACTCGGAGAAGTATGTGCATACGAAAACTGCTCTGATTTCTCCTTGGAGTTACTCTTCGTACTATTCCTAATTTTCTAGTTATTTCATGGGTTTTAAGGTGTGATTCCATCTCAATCGGGGCATGATTCTTGAGATTAGTGATTTCATCCGTGTTGTTGTTCTGTGGAACTGCTGACCATTGGAAATAGCCCTCTTTCGAGGATTGCGTTTGTTGTGCTTGTCGCTTCTCATCTCCAAGTCCATCCTAATGCTTTTGAACAATAGCAATAGTTCCTTTATGGGATTGTTGTTTCTTGGTTCTAGAAAGTGTGCTTTAAGCATTTTGCTGGATTGACATCCTTTCAGGAAATGTAAAGTGAAAAGAAAGGGGATAGTGATGATTGTTAGAGACTGGTTGCATCATGTTAGCTACTAATTTGTTTCGACTACATATTGGAAGCAACTAATTACATTGAACACTGGAATTCTCTCTTAACTTATACAACCCTGTTAAAATTCTTTTCGTGAATACAAAAGTAATAACTTGTGGTATATTTGATCTGCCTTATTCTGAAATATGTGTTTTCTGTCATTTGAGTGAAGTCGTCCGTTTTATGGATATCTCCAAACCATTCTCCATCATTTTTTTTCTCAAATCTTCTGTTATGGCATCCTACAAGATGTCACATTTGCATGCCTGTCTTTAGTTTTTTCCTCTTCTGAAACCCTTCATTCGAAATGTTACTTCTTTATTCTTCAATTCTAAATTACTGATGGTTGCCTGATGCACAACCTTTGGCCATATTATGATGATGTCATAGAGTGGAAGATGCCATATTATGACTGCTCATGTGGTACATTAGCAGTCATATGAACTTAAAATTAATTTTAACCAATTATCAAGCAACTGTGGATGAGAGAATGAGAATCTTATGATCATCGAAAACATGTGTGTCCTGTAAGTACCTTGAAGATTATCAAGAAGTCTTCCTTTGATTGGGAAAGATTGTAGCGAGGGAAAAAAAGAACATTGAGCTAAATAACAATTTGTATCTACTTGTACTGGTCAGTTTATACCAATCCCATTTATAGCAAGTCTGATATTTCTTTTTGCTTGTGCTGACTTCTACATTTATGGCTTGTATTGGCTAAATTGATTTGTGGTGTGACATTGGTAGCATGATAGGTTGGTATAACTGGTTTAGTTAATCCAAGTTAATGCTTTAAGATTATGTGCCCTGCTTGGGTCAATATTGTTTTATCCATGTTAGAATCTTAATTGCTAGAATCATAAGTGGATGTTGGAAAGAGGACTTTTCAGAAAAATTTTGAGTAAGGAAGCTGGTGTGGGTTTGAGATTTCGTGAAGATTCTGAATTGAGTTTGTCACCCTGGGTAAATGATTCATACTACTAAGGTAAGAATAACATTTTGAGTAACATGAATGTAGGATTATCAAATGGATGAGCTGTTTATGAGCAACTCGTTATTCAGCTCAATATTGGCTCACTTGAAAATAAACAAGCAGAATAGGAGCTGAGATTTAAGCTCAAAAAAAAAAAAAAAAGAGTTGAACTCAAGTTGGGCCAAGCAGGCTTATGTTCAGCTTTTTATAGTTTTGAAATAAAAATAATAATAATTTGTCATTCAACAATAATAATTTTATCTGAGGAATGATATATTTAAGCCATTAATCTAGTGGATGAAGCCTTTATTTTTGGGACCTATTAAGGAATGCTCCAAGGAGGGTTACCCTTAGTGCAATTGTAAGTTGCTCCATTGTGACCCGGACATCATGGGTTGGAAACATGGAACACTCTCTTTGCATACTGAGGTAAGGCTACATATATATGACCTTTCCTAGATCCTATAGTGGTGGGAGCCTTGTGCAATAGGCCGTGCTTTTCTTTTTTTCTTTTTTAACTAAGGAATGCCCCTAAGAAGAGTTCCCCTATTATATTAAATGACATGTCAGTGATTGGTTACAATGGGATTGAGAAATCTGAATTTTGTATGACAACTAATATTTCATGATATAAATTAGTAACAACTAAATTTCCTAATATCACCAATGTTGAATCACCCATTTATATTTTACTAAATTAAATCGTAACTCTTAAATCTTAATATGGTGATAAAAAGGAATAACTGCAATACACAGGCAGGTAGGTGATTGAGATGGAGAGATTTTTAAGGAAATCACTGAGTAAATTTAGATAGATAATGGGTGAGTGATACAGTATGTTTAACTAAATGTTAATAACCAATGAGAATTCAACGTCATTAGTGATAAGTAGGCATGCTGGGCATGTGTTAACTTTTATCTTTTATTTATATTATAGCCATTATATCAAATTCTAACATTCTATAGCAATAATAGAAGGCATAATTGCCCTAACAACTCCAATAACTCCTCTTTTTGAATATGATGGCTGCATATCCTTCTCTTCAGCCACTCCAACCTGCACCACCTCCAAAAAATCACATCCATCCTCTAATGTTAACTTCATCTCTAGCTTCTTGCTTAGCCCCACTATCTCTATAGATCTAGCTTCAAGGAGGGTAATATATTTTGGGTAAGATAATCTGGTGGTGGAGCAAAATATCTCCACCACCAAATGTGCTGGCTATTGGTGTATATTTTCTCCTTTTGCTGCCTTATCTGGTTACTGACTGAGAAGAGCTGCAGGCCTTCTCAACTGCCAAATCATTTTATCTTTATGGGGAACATATTGAGATGAAAATGTAGATGGAAGACTTGGAGGAACAAATATAGGGAGGGATTGAAACTTAGTAGCAGGAATCTTCCATCTAGGGTCACACATGCACTTCTGAATCGCAGCTCGTTCTCACATCTGCTTCTTAAGTATTCTCTCTCTCTGAGACCTCTTAACCATGCATGTGCATAACTTGCTTCCGGTAAATAAGAGTGCAATTAAACCAAGGCTGATGGTGCAGAGAAGGCTACAGCATCACCCTCTCCAATTGACATGACCAAAAAGGAAGGCTAACTTCAACTCAAGAACAGGGAATCTATACCTATTTAGAGCCAAACCAAGCAAGCTCAAGCTGGCTCAGCATCAAATGAGCTGAACTTGAGCTGGATTTCTGCCAGAACTTGGGAAACTGTCGCTTGTCAAGATCAATTATATCCTAGGCTGAGAATAGCTTTTGGGGGATGTTCAGGCACCTGAGACAATATGGCTTGAGGTCAAATCTTTATTATTTGCAAAGTCTTTGCGTAAGTCCCAAAACCATTGTGTATAAAGTTTATTGGTGCACTATTGTTGTCTTACTACGGTATCACAAGATGGTGTGGAGTTTTGAACCAGCTCAAGAAAGTTGAGCTGACATTTTCACCTGCCATTATTTCTAAATACGGGGGAGAACACGACTTGTTCTGGTTGTACATGTTAGCCACTTGACCTTACCCGAGATTTCTTTTCTGTTGTTGGATTTGTCTATTTTCTGATACTCTGCTAAATAACAGCCTAAATTTCTAAAATATGTTTAGTATTATATGGTTTCTTCTTCTTCTCTGTGTGTGTGTGTGTTTTCTGTAATTTTGGCATTGACTAAAAGTTATTTGGGTTTTGGATGGTTAGTTATGCTTTCCATTGTTCCTATTATTTTGTCTTTTGAGCTGGTCATGTTCTACTTGTGGTTCTCATGGCTTAACTTTTTCCAACATTTTGATCCTTCATTCAGTCCATCGTTTTATTATTCCTTTTTCTCTTAGATGCTTCGTTCTTGCTTTATTGTTACTTTCGCACCGTAAGTTCCCTTACCACACTCTGTTCTTTTGGCTTCACTGCCACTAAGTTCACCATGATGCAATGCTTTACAATGTACTATTAATGTTTTAATCGCTGCTATGGTAAATGGATGGTGCAGCCCATTAATCTAGTGTTATCTGAAAAGGCCAAAATACCTTTCAAGATTTCCATTGTCATCTTTTTCATATCTTCTTTCACCAGCGTCTAACATTGTATTGGTCAATTGATGACCATGACAAGGTTGCTTTTCATTTTTCACATAATTCACATTCAAATAGCTTGAACAAGTAGACACATCCCCTACATTTCCCACTTCTTTGACCAGCTGGAGGAAGATTGCATCTATCAAATTCTATCGATTACATATCTGCTCAACTTGTAAATGGTCCATTAAGAAATTATGCTCTCTACAATCCTGTTCCTATCTTCATGGTTTTTGTATTTTCATATCGACTTTGACTGATACTCTGTTAATGAATTGATGGATCATATCCTGTAGGATAGGTTCTCTTCATCTTCAGATCATTAGCACTTTTGTGCTTCAAGAAATTGTGATCTTGAATTCTTGATTATATCCAAGAAACATAACTCTCTACAACTCAATTTGTTTTGTTAATTCAGATGGTGAAATCATCAATTCTTCCATTCTGCAATCCATAATGGCATCTTGTCTTCCTTTGCATAATCCTTAAAATTCACTTATATCTCTGGACAACGGCATCTTGACATTCATTACTTCTGATCTAATAATTAAATCATAAATTGTTTCAGTTTTTTGACTTACTAAATTGCTTCTTCCATGGAATTGATATACTCTTTTGAAAGATCTGGTAACTCTTGGGTGTAGGTATTGTACTTTTATTATGGTGAGCTTCTTGGAATGCAAATATGTTTGGTCACAGTCAATTTAGAGTTTAGAGTTTACCTGACTGCAAGTGAGACCATTATCTGACTCAGATGGAACCTGAACCCAACCAATTAGTAACATCAGCAGGTCAGACCTACTCCTAACCCTACCACAAGCCAGTTAATTGCGGTCCATCTCAACCCAGAGCTGCACAAGTTTATCCCATGCTTCTACTTTATTATATGTACAATCATGGTGCGGCTGGTGAGATAGGGCGAGGATGTTGATGATGGAGGATAACACAAATTGGTCACAGGTGGAGGGAGCATTTGGCTATTGATCCTTTATTTCCTTTGCATTTCACTTCTTAAGAAATATTCATATATTTGAATTGCTCCATTTATTATGGAGAGTGGAAAATAGATAGCATAAATAGGCATGAGGCATAAAAGGAACTTTCTGATTTTCAGCCTGTTGTGAACTTTCCAATTGTTTGAATCCACTTATTAGCCAAGTACTGCGGGTATCCACTGATTGAATTCTTATTTAGCATTTGTCTTATCCCTTAGGCCTTCCAAATAAGTTAAGAATGCTACTGAGACTGGCATTCCTGTCTTCTTCTTCTTAGCATGCCATCTCTCACTAGATTGCCCGGTTCAGAAGTAACACTTGCCAAGAGTAGAACTTGGTGTGACATCTTTAAGACCACTGTTGCATGGAGGTTATATTTGAAATGCTTTTTAGCAGATTTATTAAGGCTGTCTACAGCTGGAATTCCAAACTCAGGAAGTTGGTTGGTTAATAGCTGAAGTAGTGGGAGCTCACTATGTTTGTTATAGATAAAAATGGGTTAGAAATGGTAGTAAATTATGTTCTCCTTTTGTTCCAACTGCTGTATTCTATGTCTTCACGTGATTTGCTGTAAATTTTTAAGTTGCTTCTATATCTTTCTCACACATAATATTTTGTGCAGTTGTTCAGTATGAAGCGCGCTAAAAGATAAATGTGAAGGGATGCCTTCGGTGGAAGCTGCTGTCTGTTGAATGGCGTACTGTGGAGTATTTGAGTGTCGGAGATTCGAAAAAACAAGTGGTCTTTTGTGTGTTTACAGCGTTATGGATAATTTTGACCGACTAAACTCTCTTTAATGGCTGACTGTTATCATATGCTATTTGTTGAGTATTCTTGTTATACATCTTGACAGCATTTCTTGGTCCAGTTAAAATTAGTATTTTATCAGTTGGTGGAATTATACGTGAATATAAAATGTGTAGACCATGATATTATGCTTTTAAAGGGAATGCTCGGTCGAAAGATCGCCATGGCCAATATCTCTGAGAGGATGAAGTTGAACATCTTTATGCTGTAACTTGGTAAGCGTAATTGTCTCTCATACTTCTGTTTGCATGGGTAGTTTTTGCATGGTTATTTAGAACACAATAAATCAGTTATTGAGAAAACAATCCGTGCCATGATTTGTCCAATATTTCAGGTGCCAGGCAACATCTGATGCCATGTCCAGCTACAATTTAAGCACGGAAAAGAGATTGGGGCTTGATGGGGGTGAAAATTTAAGTATTCGAATAATATTTGTATCTATATTATTAAAAAATAATTTCAAAATAGGTAGAAATTATTCCATCCGTATTTGAATATTTAATTATATTTATAATATTATTAAATTTATATATCAGTTAAGAATTTTTAAGAAAATATAATCATATTAATGTGTAATTAATTTATTTAACATTCTTTTACTAGTATTCAAAATTTGATTATTTATTTTATATTTTAATATTTAATTTATATTTGTGTCTGTTTAAAATAAATATGAATATAAATTTTATATTTAATTAATATTAATATTAATATTTATTAAATAAAATAAATATTGATATAGATATATTGATATCTGATCTGTATTTGATTCAGATTTAGCTTTAGAATTTGAATGTGAGAATAAAGAAGAATTTGAATGTGAGAATAAAGAAGGACGATTTTGCCTTCTCTTGTTCCTTTCACAGTTTCATCTTGAATTCAACTCAAATAAGGGCTCCGTGAACGAGAGACCATGAAGGGTGATACAGGCATATTGTTAGAATTTTAGAGGGACAAACTCAAATTTTTTTTTTTAAAAAATTTTAAAGTTTATTATATTTTTAATCTCATATTGGAAAGGGATAAACTCTTCTTGATGTCTATATACTTTCTTTTTTGCCCATCTTTGCTTGGGTCAAGAAAGTAGTGGGTTTTATATCACAAACGCGCATTTCTCGGCCTGATTTAGCTCGCATAAAAATATGATGTGGTGTGCATGCACGATAATAATGATGGTATGATAATTTATATATCTTAATTTAATTTTTATTTTAATCATCGTTGATTATTTTTTGTCGCTATCGTAACAGTCAATTGACTATTTGATCACATGCTAGACCAAAGGAAGTATTTTGATCGATCGTTCCCATGGGGCCAATTGGTCAAAGCGTCCCTCTGTTCATATCTTCTTGTGATCTATATAAGATCACAAGTTTAGGCGACATGGGGTGCTGAAAAAAAAATAGTGATCTCTTTTGAAGTCTCTACTCTCTCTCCTACTTCATTTTTTTTAAGCATTTGAAATACTTTTCCGTTTCTGTTTAAATTATTGAGTTTTTGATAAATCTATCAACCCTTTTCATGATCATGACTTCAAAATAAGATATTCTGATCATATTTTGAGATAGAATTTTTGATAAACATCGACACAAGGGTTGAAAATTTATTTTAGAATAGTGATCACACGCTTTCGAGCTTCATTTTTGTTCTGTATTATAAGTTAACGAGCCAATTCAGTCATATTCTTGATAAGTCAAATTTCTTACTCTTATCCTTATCATATAGTTTAAATAGATACGCAGTTTATCAAATTTTTATCTAAAACAGTCCTCGGTAGAATACTCTTTAAAGAAAGACAACACACGTACGGCACCAGCAAGATGCCAAGATTAAAGTATCTGATGGGAGCTAATTTTATTCCTAATTAGGATAGTTTATCATCTATTTGAATTTTAGTAGGATTATGAGATCCAATGGCTCACGATTAATAGGATTTAGGTTCCAACTATAAAAGCATGCATCATTGAGTAGCTTTGAACTTCCTTCTCTCGGAAGTTGGGTTTTGATCTTTGAAATGGAAAGCTTTGAACTTCCTTCTCTCGGAAGTTGGGTTTTGATCTTTGAAATGGAAAGGAGATTTTTTTTTTTTGGCTTCAGAGTGGTGTTAATCCAACAGTTTGATAGCCTATAAAATCCACATTGAATTTCCATATTTTATTTGTAACCAAGAAAAATTGATTTTTTTTTTTTTTTTACAAGAAAAATCGATTGTTTAAACATTCTTTTTGGCACAAGCAGCGGTCACCTCATGCTGACCTCTGAGGACCGGTTCTCTCTGTTTTGAATAAATTACAAGGCCTCATCTCATATTAGGGATAAATAACATTTATATTCAATAATTTGAAAATCCTATGTCACCGTTCCGAGGCCTACTTTTTATCAAACATTTTTAATCCATAATAGAACATTACTCAAACTCTTAGTCTTAAATAGAATCCAAATGGCACATCAGAAAAAATTTAAAATAATTTAACCTTAAGTAACATAACAACCAGCTAAGGACATAAAAATATATATATCCTGCTCTCTACTCGAGAATAATTTAACTTTTACAAAGATAAGTGATTTTATTAATCTCGTTAATTTAACTAGATGTAAGTATAAATTTACAAACTATTAGATATAAATATAATAAATATAAACCTCGAAGTAGGCTTTGTAATTTACTTTCTTTTTTTTATTTTGTTTTCGATAGAATCTTATTCAATACAGATTGGATCATGAATGAATTTTATTGTATAGAAAAATGTCAGATGTAATTAAATTAATTTTATGCATTTTATTCATAATTTAAATTTGTATTCTTTTTATTTGTCATTGTATGTCATATCATATTGGCCTGCCAGGAGTAGATCCACCCTTAGTTGTAGGCATTTGCTATAGAAAATCTGCCAATTATATTGTTATTATTTGCAAGAAAAACTTAATGATGTGACTGAGGTGGAGCGAGCCAACAAAACATTTAACAATATTAATGGCTCTTCCTCAAGTGAAGAACACTTCTTCAGGCTGGACTTGCCTAACCATAAGATCGCAAGTTTGTATTTAAATCTAAGATGAAATTAAATATAGCAACTAAATTTGAATATTATTATGCATTTTTTAAATTAGCACATTACCGTTTGTATTGCGTTCATCTCCTGCCTTTGATGCAGACTGAAGCTGCAACCATGAATGACTAACCGACCGTTATATTCAATGGTAGATTACTATACGGACGCTTGAGTTAAAGATAATGTGGGTCCAATACAATTGGCATCAGCATTTGATAGTAACAATTGCATGCCCAAAATGGACTTTCATGCCCGGCACCGGTCAGTTAGTGTGTCATCATCACCCCTTATGATCGGCTACGAAGGTTGCAACCTCATCATATCAAAATTCAAGTGTAGAAAATGTCACCCACCCGCAAATAAGAAACTTACAATGCGTCTAAGAACAAGTAGAGTAGGGTAATCATTTGACTACAATTTTCTGAAATATTGAACCAAAATCTGAAGTTCATAAAACCTATATTATATACGGAGAACTAGGGATAAATCTCTAGTTCTAATTTTAAATTAAAAATAGCTCTCCAGTTGAGTTTAATTAAAAATAACTCTTCATTTAAAATATAAATTAAAAGTAACTTTTCATTTGTGGTTGAAATTACTTTTATACTATTATATTCTTATACAATAAGGCAATATCCATTTACAATAAGTTAGTACTGCTTTATAATATCTTTATATTACAATAAGACAATACTATTTATAATAAAGCAGTACTGTTTATAATAAGGCAGTGTTATTTATAATATCTTTATATTAGAATAAAGTAGTATTCCTTTATAATAAGATAGTATTACATTGCAATAAGACAATATTGTTTATAATATCACAATATTATTTTAGTATTACTTTATAACTATAGAGATAATTCGGCCATTTTATATCATTTGGAGAGCTATTTTTAATTTATGTTTGGAATGAAGTGCTGCTTTTAATTAAAATTCAAATGGAGAGTTTTCGTTAGTTTATCCTATATATAATAAAGCAATACATGATGATATATATATATATATATATAAACAGTGTTATTTTATAATATCTTTATATTAGAATAAAATAATATTTTTTATAATAAGATAGTATTACATTGTAATAAGACAGTACTGTTTTATAATATCATAATATTATTTTAGTGTTATTTATAACTTTAAAGATAATTCGGTCATTTTATATCATTTGAGGAGCTATTTTTAATGTGTGTTTGGAATGAAGTACTATTTTTAATTAAAATTTAAATGAAGAGTTTTCGTTAGTTTACCCTATATATAATAAAGTAATAAAGTAATACATGATATATATATATATATATATATATATAATAAAGCAATACATGATGATATTTTTATGCTGACATGTCAGCTTATGGAGTAATTTTCGTAAGTCGAGACGCCGGAGGAGTCTCACTCGGATGGGAGGCTTCGAGCGGCCGAAAGAGAAGCTTTTCTCCGATATACGCGTTTTAGTGGGAGTACAGGCTTGCGATGCGTGGCGTTGCGCCGCGGGGTGGATCCAGAAACAACTCTTCCAGCTTAAGGACGGAAAATGAACGGTGCCGAACCCGGAGGAAGAGCTTGAAGTCGACACTGTCGCCGAGGTTGGGGAAGGATTCTTGGAGAGAGGAGGCTCGCTTCGCCTCGCTGAGGCCATCGCTGCCGATCTTGAGCTCCGACATCGCGGCGGAGCTTCAGGCCGCTGGCCGAGCATCCGTGATCTCGCATCGACAGGAACTGCGATCGGCGACACAGAAAAGAGATGAAGAAGGGTGGGTGGTTGGATCATTGGTTACCTGGGATTTGAGGGAGCGGAGTTCCACTTGGGTGAACTGGTTCTGGAGCCAGGGATCGGAGACCAAAACTCCCACAAAACCCGCCATTCCTAAGCTTCTTTGGCTGTTGGCTTTGGGTAATTTCTTCTGCTTCCCTTTGTTGTCGGGCCGGGTCGCAACGTAATGAGACCGTTCTGAGGTTTCCTCCGACGCGATGGTTTGGGGATCCCGTGGCAGTTCCCTAACGCCGAAGCAGGTGGCGGCGATGGCCTGCAGCTTCGCGAGGGGCATCGCGCTGATTGGCGTCGGTACTCATCTCTCCTACGCCAACGTCGCTCCCGCGTCCAACGCCCGCTTCGAGTTCGTCCGTGAATACCTCCGCAAGAAGTTCGACCAATAGCCATCCTTCGAATTCCCTCTTTCTGCTCTCCCTTGCCATTGTTGTTTCATTGATCCGATCTACCATCCCAGTCCTTTGGCCCGTGAGAACTGGTATCCGTCAATGACCTCGTGGTATCCGCAAGAAGGGGCATTGTGGTGCCCACGGCTGCTTGGACTTTTTCACGAAGAACCTTAATGATTACTCTTGCTCCTGTTTCACCTATATCATATTTTTTGAACATACATATCAAAATAATAGATCATGTTAGAGTATCTACGAGTGATCCTCTCAACTCCTTCATCTAAATTTAATTATAGATTTATAATAAAAAAATCAGATCATTCAGATAAAAAGTCATGATGTCAACTCGGATCGGATGCTGTCATTTGGGGCATGTAGAAAGATGAAGGTCCAGACGTCTGTCGATCAAAAAATAATGGCATATGTTCAATAATATTTCTAAGATAATTTTTTCTCACCTTAACCTTTGGTCCATGATATATTTTATTTATATTTTTTAAACCATTTTTTTGGATGCATGATATATTTTCTCATTATTATTTATACTTTTTTGATGCATGATATTATTTTTGAAACTAATTTAGATAGCTTTAACGTAACATTTTTTTTTCAATTTTTTTTGAGACACATGTAAAAATCATGGCAAACCATGTAGCATCCTAACACTTGAATTAAACAAGGCAAACATCTAAAACTTCGATAAAAATAATAATGAATAATATAAGATGGAACAAAATATATAGTTTACAAAAAAATTCTTCAGTACTATAAATCCAAAAAATACTAAGTTTCACAAGGGCATCGTGGTGCCCGTGGCTGCTTGGACCTTCTTATGAAGGTCCTCAACGGTCACTCCTGCTCCTGTGTCACTTGTGATGGTCCATTTTCTATAACAGTGGACGTCTCCTGAACATGCATATCAGGAATAACAAGTACTGCTGGAGCATCTACGAGCTGAGTGACCCCCTCAACCTCCTCATATGGATCCAATGATGGGCCTGTAACAAAAAAATCAGGCCACTTAGATAAAGAATCATGATGCCAACTTGGATCCAGTGCTGTCATCTGGGGCATGTAGGAAGATGAAGGCTCTGACAACTGTGGATCAAAAATAGTAGCATATGTGCAGCATGTGATGATGACATCTATAGAATACATGGTGCTGACATATCTGAAGCATGTGGTGACAGTGTATATCTCATATCTGGCACATAGGATACTCCAATAGCCGTCAGTGTTTCTAAACATGATCTCTCCATCTCCCACAGTGTCCGGATTCGCTCGTCCTCATCAATCGTAGATAGCATGACGAGTGTCCAACATAAGATCCGACAAACGATCAGTCTACATAACAAAAAAATTAGCAATACATTATAGATCATAAAACAAAGATAAAATGTAGCTATATAAAATATTTGCATTAATGATGAGAAGTAAAATGAAGACTTAATGAATTGAAATTAAATATAAGATTGACATAAGACATAATTTTGAGGCCTTACCAATATGTGTATAGTAAAACTCTCACTCTCGTATCCTAAAACTGCATACTGAAACTGTCCGATGACCGATACTGTAATGCTAAGAACCAAATCATGTAATCCTCGATATATAGATGACCTCCTAATATATGATCACCATGAACTATATGATCTTATTGTTCATTCCAAATGATGATATACTGTGCATGTTTGATACGCCAATTAATATGAGCTCTCCCTCGTCGATCAATACGATGAAATCATCGCTGGTTGGTATCAAACTGCTATGGGATGTTTTGAATCCGATTAAACTGTCGTAGCACACAATCTGGAAGGTACCACTCCACCACATCAAAACAAATAAGCAGCATCCTAGCAGTTCATATATCATGTCCATTTGTGCAACTCTGTGGTAATATGGACAATATCTGATCTGTGTATGACTCTCACAAAAATTGATAAAGTTAAAATAAATCAGATTAGTAAGCTTATTTTTAATAGACTATGAATACTATAAATGATATTATACATAAATTAAATTATTCATCTACATATATCAGTCAATGTATCCAACTGATCTCTATAAACTCGTGCCACCTTTGTCGACATATAGTGAACGTCAAATACAATGTTCCATCTGTTTGACAGTATGTTCATATTAATTAAATTTCATCGGTAATTAATTTTACAAGTAATGGAATTAATATTTGTATACTTATATCTCCAAGGTGCGTCTAATCTGAATGGAATATCGGGATCGTACTGTTCTGGTGGTATTTCAAGCAACTGTCTCCGTAATGAATTGATAGTCGGCATCCTATCCCATTGTTGCCCAGTTATGCAACCAAGAAGAGGGGATGAATTGGATTTTT
>KE504906.1:619280-632474 GCA_000441515.1 Elaeis oleifera
GAAGATGTGTCATAATTTATAATAAGGGGTGTCATAATTCTGTTTCTCTATATATTCATCATCTTTTTCCTCCGTGCCATATTATGATATCTTGGGAGTCATGATATAGGCAAAAGGTGATAGGAAGATCTAGAAGGAAGGGTTAACAATTTCAGTTTAGTACTTTCTATAGGAATGTTTTAATTTCTGTGAAGGGGTGTCATAATTTTTAAGGGATGTCATAATTCTATTTTCCATATATTCATCATTTTTTTTTCGTGCTATATTATGACATCCTGAAAGTCATGATATAGACAAAAGATGATAGGAAGATCTGGAAGGAGGGGTTAGTAACTTTAGTTTAGCACTTTCTGTAGGGGTGTCATAATTTCTGTGAAGAGATGTCATAATTTTTAAAAAAGATATCATAAATCTATTTTCCCATATATTCATCATCTTTTTCCTCCGTGCCATATTATGACATCCTTGAAGTCATGATATAGATAAAGGATGATAGGAAGATCTGGAAGGAGGGGTTTATAACTTCAGTTTAGCACTTTCTGCAGAGATATCATAATTTCTGTGAAGAGGTATCATAATTTCTAAGAAGGAATGTCATAATTCTGTTTTCTTATATATTCATCATCTTTTTTCTTCGTGCTATATTATAAGATCCTGAGAGTCATGATATGATAGGAAGACCTAGAAAGAGGGGTTAACAACTTCAGTTTAGCACTTTCTGCAGGGATGTCATAATTTTGTGAAGGGGTGTCATAGTTTTAAGGAGTGTCATAATTTATTTCATATATCTTCATCATCTTTTTTCTCTGTTAGTCTTGGATACCATAACTTAATTCTGAAATCACATATTAAAATAACATATCATAATTTTACTATAGTAAATCATATGTCGAATACATGATGTTATAAATTTCTACGGACATTACAAATTATACAAGATTATAGAAAATTAGGAGAAATTGTTCTCTCTCTTGTGTTAGTTGACTGCATACATAAGCACCAAACTCATCCAAAAATAGATCGACATATGGTAATTGTTTGTTGGACTACTTCTGCTCTTTGATGGGAAGTGTTCCTTTATCTTTTTGCTGGCCTTTTTGGTTTGTTCTGAAAATTTGTCAGTAAAATTCTTGTTCATATTTTCTTTGACTTCTTTTCCAATCCGCTCTTAATTCTATTGTCTCTTGGGCGGCCTTTTGTGGTGATTTGGTCAGGATCTTGGATAAGAAGTTGTGTAGTTGGCTGAGCTATACAATTGGCATCCACTGCTCTTCTGAATAATGGTGTTAGATCATCCATCACTAAATTAAATACATCTTCAGACATAGAGGCTACCTCTGCAAGCTTCATCATCCGATAACTCATCAAAGCAGATCTATAATCAATAGGATGTCACATTTGTAATAGGATTTTATGACATTTAACAAGATTTCATAAAATAATTAGGACATCTTAATCTACATAATGTGAGTGCATATCGTGATTTTCTGGAGCTTTTATCAAAAAATTGAATATTGTAGTCAAAATTATCGAATTAGTATTCCATATCTTTGCACCATCTCTTCAAGTACTTATCTGAATATGAAATACTTCGCTTTGATGAAGGACTAATAAGACATGCCTACATAAGTATCCACTGAACTGAAAGGATCGACATTGGCATTTGACCTCCTACAAATGGTTGTCGTATGAAACGACATAATTTTTTATAATCTCCTTGCTTATTCTATCAACTTCAATCCTCTCAAATGACTTTATGGAATATATAGATAGTTATCAACTTTTTCAATTAATTTTGTATTTGATGCAGCCATTTCAAGGATCTCATTCTAAAATTTTTGAATATGCACCTTGTATATTTGGCTGCTGCTTGCCTCTCAAAAGGTAAGGATGTCTTTAGAAAGTATTCGTTTGCAATGATTTATTATCTTACTCATTTTCTACTTTATATCTTTTCTTCAAAGCATCTTCGTATCTATCGATAAATTCCTTAAGTATAGCCTTCGAATTTACGAACCTATCAAAGAAGTGATTGAAGCTCTCGCTCCTCTATGAAGACGACATACCTGTACAGGATTATAAAAAAAGGAGAAGCATTAAATATCCCCATATGCTAGAAATTTGCAAACATGCATGTAAATCAAATATAATGTCATAGAAACCTACGAAGAATGTATCCTTAAAGTAAATTGGAACCAATTTATCCCAACATTCATAAAGGTCATTTAACCAATCTATAGCTTTGCATTCTTCATATTTCTCCATGAGTTGTGCCCACCTTTCCTCAAAAATCTGTGTCGTAACTAGGTCATATATTACCTCATCAAACTCAAGCATCAATTTGGGATTAGCGGTACATATGTGGCTGATCTTTTCAGAAATCTTCTCCAATATATGCCATAAACAAAGTCGATGCTGTGCATTGGGGAAAACCCCCTGACAGAAGCTTTGATTGCCTTATCTTGGTCGGTTATGATGGCATTGGGTGGTTGACCCTGATTTTCATCTAGCCATGATTGGAATACCCACTTAAATGTCTTAGTCCTCTCATCTGACAATAATGTACAACCAAGCAAGGTGGACTGTCCATGATGGTTAACTCCAATAAATGGATAGAATGGTATTTGATTTGTGTTTGTCAGATAAATTGTGTCAAAGCATAGTACATCACTAAAGTAAGTGCTTGACATTCTTGACCTTGGATGGATCCAGAAGATAGTCCTGAGCTGCCCATTATCATTTAGGTCTAAAGTATAAAAGAAATTTGCATTTTTAACTTGCATCTGTGTGAAGTGGATTATCATTGACTGTGCATCTCCTTCTTTTAGCTGACTCTGATATTTTTGACAGATGAAATTATGAGCATCCTTCTTTGTGAAATTCAATTGCCTTCTACTCCCTTTCCTTCTTATCATGGCAGAATATATTTGAGTTGTGGATATATTTATGGCATGCATATTGCTAATCTCTGTATTTTTTGATGTGTTGATCCTTTGATAGGACCATGGTCTAAGCTTGTCAGTATGCAAACTTTTGACATAAGTCTGACAGCCCAAACCCTAAGGTAAGAGAGTATCAGCCCACGTCTAGTCCATATCTCATATGATATTTTCACGACTGATTTGCTCTGAATCCTGTTCAAAATATGACAAGCAGTCTCAAGAGCATAATTTCAAAATGAGATCGACATACTCGTAAACTCCATCATGGACCAAACCATGTCCAACAGTGTTTGATTCCTCCTTTCAGAGATGCCATTATGCTGTGATATCCCAGGAGAGATCTATTGTGAGAGAATCTCAACCTCTCCTAGACATGTCAAAAACTTATTAGAAAGGTATTCACCTCCTTGGTTAGATCGAAGAGTTTTAATACTCTTCTCAGTTTATTTTTCTAACTCATTACAGAATCGTTTGAATATTTTAAATAATTCAGACTTGTACTTCATAAGGCAGATATACCCATACCTTGATAGGTCTTCAGTAAATGTAATGAAGTAGTGATACCCTCCTCTAGTACCGATGTTCATAGGTTCACATACATCACTATGTACTAGATCTAGAACATCATTGGCTCATTTATCCTTTTCAGTAAAGGGTGACTTGGTCATCTTTCCAAGAAGATAGGACTCACAGATCGATAATAATTCACAATCATTGATATCGAAGATTTTTTCTTTAATTAATTTGTTTATCCTATTCTTATTTATATGATCGAGCCTACAATGCCAAAGATAGACATCCGTGATATCTATTCTAGAGCATTTGTTCGATGTGTACATTACACTAACAGGTTGTGATATTGTACAAATGTCATGTTTCAATTGTCTATACATAATTGTGACATCATTCATAATGATATCATAGTAATCTTTTTTATAGAAAATTATAACCATCTTTGATAAAAAAGTCTATGGAAATAACATTCATAAGGAAGATGGATAATAATGACAGTCATCTAAATAATGACATTTGAATTGAGAGCAAGCTAAACTTTTCTTATAGCTAGAACTGGAATAGCTCTTCCATCTCCAACATTCAAGAATCGTTCGCTCTTCTCAAATTCTCTACTAATCTGAAGTCCCTACAATGAATTACAGATATGAATTGGACTTTCGATATCCAATATCCAGATAGTAGTATCACAGAAAGAGAAATTATAAAGTGTTATCATATAAGTACCTTGTCCAACAATCCTTTGCTAATTTTTTTCCTAGGCCTGTCCGTTTTGCCTGACTTTGGTCTGCATTAGACTGCTTGGGATCACCATGGTTTTTTTGCACCTTGCATTTCCTTCCTCTCTCAGAGGATCTATGTCATATTGAGGATAAATTTTCAAGTGTATCAAAAGACTTATTCAACATTTGAAGTATCTTCTTTGATTGAGTATCAATAAATTTATAACTAAATTCGTCACTCATAGCTGTCCTCATTATGCAACGTACTGTCGTATAGTTATTGAGCTACTTTTGATAAGTATCTCTAACCATCGCATCAGCATTGAGAGTTGATACTTCAGGTGTTGGATCTGTAATCACATATAGAATCCTCTCATGCTCGAGAACTATTCTCAACTTTCGATACTAATTATTAAAATTGAGTCCTATAAACTTGTCACTGTCAAACAGTGAGCAGTGCAATAAACTACTAGCCATCATTGAAAGAAAATAAAGACCTATTAGCATATGAATTATTTAATCCTAAAGACTTGGACTTTAGTCTAAAGGTCCTCCAACTATTTTATATGAATTGGTAGCCTCTACCTTCAATTCGAAAATTACCTTAATTTTTAGTGGGTACTAGATCCACACAGACTGCACACAAGCCCGACTTTGGCCGACCAACCCATGTGTATCTATGAGTAGGTTCTTGAAACAACTTCTAGTAATGATTTTGTCCCAATTTTTTTTCAGTTGGCTTTGGCCATCTCTGCAAGTTCGGTTAGGTCCAACCATTAACATGACTAAACTTAAGAATCTAACTAATGAATGATCAGGTCTGACTTTGGTCAGCCAACCTGACCACCCACCAGAGAGACTCGACTGAGTCATCATATTATGAATGATAATTTCAATTAGCAGATAAGTACCAGATCTTTGGGCCTCCAATGATTATCAGACTAATAGACCCATTATCACACAACTTAATGGGAGGCTATGATCTAGTTATCTCCATAACTAGCTTATTTTAAGGACCTAATAATTTAGAGAATTTGATTTTAATAGTTTGAGAAGTAATTAACCGACGAGTCTTAAATCCTCCTACTGACTTCATTAAGTCACGAAAAGGACTAGACAAGCTAGTCCATTAGACTGATGAGTCTAAATCCTCCACTGATTTCATCAAGTCATGATGAGGACTAGAGACAAGTTGGTTCAAGGATACCTAACTCAGTCGAATTGATTCAATGATTTGAGAATAAGAGAAGAGATCAACCAGCCAGTCATAAATCCTCCCATTGACTTCACCAAGTCATGAAGAGGACTAGCGACAAGTCAGATCTAGAGACACCAAAATTAGTCACACTAATTTATCTTAATGGTATGAGTCAGTTCGAATCAATTAGTGACCTAATCAAAATGTAATTTATCAAATTGGTCAGGTAAGTGAAATCAGTGGGGGTCTACCTCAGCTTATTTTAGACACCATCGAAATGGCCAAATAAATAGACTGCCAATTAAAATCATCGATCATATTGTCAAGCAATATTATCAAATTTACCTTAGACACCAATTGATCGATTAGTTTTAATTGGTCCATGAAAAACTCGAGCTAAACCATTGAGCTATGATCCGATCTATTTAGTATGGTCAAAATATGGACTTGATCAAGCTACAATTATTGAGGTTGATCTTAGAAAAATTCTGACCTAATCTAATTCAACCCTTGATTAAATTAATCAATTTCTCTAATTGATCCATATTTATTCTATCCCTAGATCTAACCCAATTAGACACCTGATTCGTGCTAACTCATGGCTCATCGATTTATAAGATATCTTAATATCTTTCAGTTCTCAAATCTAGATTACTTAATTTCAAATTAAGTGTGTGAAACATGTGTTTTAGTCTGTAGAACTATTCTACTAGGGTTTCAAGTGAAGCATACATCATATGTCATGTAATTTTAGATGTTAAAATCTAATTTTCAGATCTATGTTTAATAATTAAACATACATAAATTTGATCTAAATTATTTATGTACATCATATGCATCATAGTACAATTTGGATCTCTACCGACTACATCATATGTAACCTATAATTCAGATCTTAAATAATTTTTATATCTGAATTAATTTTATTAAAATTGTAACAAATCATAAATCACTATAGATCTAATCTAAACATACTTATGATTCAAGTAATTTTAAGATTTTTTTCGCTGTTCTTCTTCACGAGACTTGATCATAGTGGCACCTCTATACGTCATAAGAGAACCCATCGAATAGGCAAGAGAAGGACTCAATCCCTACTTTCTCTTATGACTGGATGGCCTGATGATCATCTCAATTCAAGTACTGGGCTATTAAATTTAAATCTAATTTTAAAATTAATTGCATCTACATATGCAAAAATTCAGGTGTGCACTGAACATGATCATATCATGCATGTTATGTATCTAATCTAATTAGATTAATGTATCAGATTAATTTTAGATAAATTTTATATAAATTTTAGATTTGAACTTATTTTTATACAGCATATAAAATACTTAAATCAGATCTAAAATCTCATAGAGAAATAATTCAAACACACACATGAATGCATAGAATAAAATTTCTGGTTAGACTTGATTTTACGTTATGCAAAATTTTGCTTAAAATCAGATATGAAAATCTGTCAAAATAGATTCAATTCAGATCTTGATTAAGTCTAACTTCTAATCTAAAATAATATCATAAAAATTCTATAAAATAATTTAAATAATTTTAATTTGATTATTATTTCAGTAAAAATCTGCATCAAGAAAATTCTGTTATAATAGATTTATATCTAACTTCAATCAACTATTGATTTTATTCTTGAAATCTGATCAAATTAGATCAAATAATTTTAATTAATAGGTATAAATCAGATGTAATATCCTACATAAAAATTTGATCATATATCTCATATGAAAATACCAAAAAATTTAACTATGCGTAGTATGTATCAATCCTAGCTCTGATACCACTTGAAGGGAAAGTATTCGATCTGATCGGATAGCCAGGGTGTGTTTAAAATATTTTCATTCTGTTAACTATAAGCCTTTATGGATTATCTTGATTCACAGTGAAATAGAGATCAAAGTTCTCAGAAAAACTCAAATTCAATGCCTCACGAGGCCTGAAAATACAGGCCTCTACTTCACACGCACGTTGGGCTCTGTAGGGAAGAGGGATGATCTTTTTTGCATTAATCTTCAGAAGAGAAGCAAGGAAGGGATGAAATCTAATCTCATCAATAGGGGACACCTTGGATAAGTGTGTTCATGCCAAGATAGGATATGTGAAGAGGTCTCCATGCCAAGAAGGAGTTAGCGCCAGCCCCTCCCTTATTTTGTCACACAACCTACTTATCTTTTCACCATGCTCTCTCTCTTTCTTTTGTCATGCAAAATCAGATTCTATCACATGGTGATTAGTGGCTTTCCCTTTTATAGATAATGCCACATGTCCTAACTAAATTAGGACATCTAATCCTATCCAAAGAAGGAACCACACATGAGAAAGGAGTGCACCAAAAAATCTTCACGCAAGACCCTTCACACACGCCCACTTTTGGGTGAAAAAAATATGGAGCCTCTCTCCCTTTTAGTTGGCTCCCATGAGAGAGAGTCCTAGGTTTTATGGACTCTTTGGTTCTAAACCAAATGGACTCAGATTTGACTTATTTTGGATCCGATTCGAATCCAATTCAAACTAGATTCGAAGAGCCTATCAATCCTAATCTAATTAGGATTTCGATCCGAGTCTAATTTAGATTTTTAATCTAATTAATTTTAATTAAATTAGATCTAATATGAAACTAATTAGGATATAAATTTAATCTCTCATAAATTTTTTGGATTATTGATCCGAACAGTATCATTTTCGAAATCAAATTTGAACCTCATGTCTAGTGCTAGCTCGACATAGTCAACTTATTTAATCCCATATGACCATTAACTTAATTCTTAATTAAGCTAATCTATTTATTCAATCAAGTCAAGTACTTTCAAATTAAACTCATAGACTTAGGTTAATTTTTTCTGCATTACCTGACTTTATGCGTGACTCCATAGATTCAAACACTAAGTCGGTAGAACAAGAATCGTTTCTTGTACTAATCGAAGTTACCATCTAGCAATGGTTCCTGATGTCTGGATAGGTTGAATATATACAAGATAATATTCAAGAACCTATACATATGGTTATCGCATAATTTATCTCTTTGACCACGAATGCTCAAGGATGACCTAGGATTTCACTGCCAATCCTGAATGAGTCATTCATATTGTACTTCAATCTTTCACATCCATTATATGGACTATCCGGACTAAGATTTTACTAAATTGAAATACAGTGATATATTATGTCCTATAATCTGAAGGAGTAATCCTATTTTGATCCACGTATAGACTTCACAAGTACTTGACTGTACCCAGTAGCCTTCCATCACTGTATTAGAAATGTAGGTAGTCCGGTATCAAAGCATAGTGAGTTGCTTACAAGTCACTATGGTGATCTCAGATCAGAGAAACACTTATATCCGTATGCTTCATGAGTTGCTCTTGACAGTAGAGTGCTCCACAGGTGAGTTACTTGTTCAGTGATGATGTGCCCCTACATCTCATTTGTATGCCATACGAATGTCTCCATACCCCTTAGTTATGAGGACAACCAATCTATATGGCACACAATGACCTACACTCGATAAAAATTATCGTCCCTTAATGATGTATCATTTGATGACGAATATATTTAAGAACTATTCAATAAATCTTTCTTTATCGATTGTCATATAGTTCTAAGGACTTCATCACAACACATGAGTTTATATAAGGAAGATATACACCTTATGATGAAAATATCAAATAATTTTTATTCATTCATAATTCATATATAATTACAAAGAGTACAATCATCTAAATGCTTGGCTTTAGGACATATTTTCTAACATTATCGATGCCTTACAATCAATTTTCTAGTATCCCTAGGATTCATGAAATTACCTATTTTCCTAGATTTTTCTTCCCTCCAACTTGCTAAGTACTTGAAGCACATTTCTTTCTTGTCGTTGGACCTACTATATACGTTTGTGATTTCAAAATCAACTCTTCTTGCATATCCATTGTAGAAATTGTGCACATCGTTTCCTGAATTGAACTCCATTCCAATGTGAGGATCAACATAATCATTGTCTGCATTCAGGGTAGTAGGAGAATTTGCATTCTTTTGAACAACACCAGCAACCCCATCCAACTGATCTTGTTGGATATTTTTTAGATCTATAATTTCAACATCATCTATAGAAATCTCTGTACAAGATAAATAACATCGATATCAATAGTGTTAGGTGACATTTTTTCTAGAGAATATTAATAATTGCACAATGCATTGGCTAAAATATGACACCCAGAGAGTAATAATTTGATCAGGAGATAAATTTTTTTAAAATATAAGATTTGAACTTATGACACCCATTCATAAAATAAGACACCACTTCAAAATTTATGACACCCTGGCATAAAAGGAAAACTGAAGGTTTGATTCTTTATCAGGACTTTCTATCATCTGTTGGCTAAAATATAACTTTCAAGATATCATAATATGGTACAGCAACAACTTGACCTGAAAATATGAGAATTGGACTTATGACACTCTTTCACAAAATTTATGATATTCCTTTAGAAATTATGACACCCAAGAGCAAAACAAAAACTATCAGTTTTGATCCTCCATACTAGGATTTTTTCATTATCCATTGGCTAAAATATGAGATCTAGAATGTAATAATATGGCTCTGAGATAATTTAAAATAAAAATATGAGAAATATGAATATCACGATACAAAATAAAATAATGAAGGTTTTGATCCTCTGTATCAGGACTATTCAACTATCCATTGTCATAAATATGACATCTTGAGAGTAATAATACAGTCAAAAATAAAAAATTTTAAAATATTAGATTTAGACTTATGACCTTCCTTCATAAAATTATGACATCTGTTCAGAAATTTATGACACTCCAGCACAAAAGAAAACTGAAGATTTTCATTCTCCTATCAGGACTTTCCAACATCCATTGGCTAAAATATAACTCCCAGAATATCATAATATGGCATGGTGATAACTTGATCTAAAAATATGAGAATTCGACTTATGACATCCCTTCACAGAATTATGACACCTATTCACATAAATTATGACACCCAGGCACAATCAAAAATTGAATGTTTTGATCCTCCATACCAGAATTTTTTCACTATCCATTGCCTAAAATATAACTAACTGAGCTCAAGTTAACACTTCTGATATTTAAGATGCGACTGGGTTAAGTAATTTATAACATCCTGGGTATTATATGGTTCCTAATACATTAAATTCCTCTAACTACCAAAACAGTTGATGTAATAAAGGATCTATGAACAAAATTATAAAAATAATCTACGAAGGGTTATTTACTTCTTGTTGGGGATGACATTTTGTTTCAAAGTAATAGAAAAATCTTCAATTGCTTACTTCAACCTCGGACCAAAACAAATGGTATACCCGATACCCAGACCACTTTTCAGAGTGAGAAAGAATTTTACTTCAATCTCAGACGCTATCTGCTTCCTTAGACCCGACACCCAGAGCACTTTTTAGAGCAAGAAAGAATTTCACTAGAAGTAGCTTTCGAATGTTTTAGAATGAGTATAATCCAAGCAATAACATGGTCTCTAGGTATCTTGGTGGGAAGGGCATTTTTGTCCACTCAAAATTTAAAGAAAAGGCTGACCAGATATTAATACACGTAATGTTGACAACAAACACCACTCCCCCACTCTTCAAACGGGCATCTAAGAGGGATCATGTCCCATCCTTGTGTGCCAGCTCGGATCTGCATGGACCAATAAGAAGTTGCGGTGCGGGCCAGCTTGGATTTTCTACACTGTAGGAGGTGTATAAATAATTACTCTAAAAGTTAACATGGTATAAGTATTTTATCAATAAATTCATAAAGTGCCCTAAGCTCTAATCCTCTCATTCACTTATTATTTATATATATTTTATAAAACTTGGCACGGCCCATGCCAATAGTGGTCTTGCTAGTGCTAGGTTTATAGATGAGGAGGATGGCAGGACCGATGATCTTGTCCTTGTGGAGGAGCTGGAGGATGAGGCCAGCGGCCTTGGGGGTAGATTGCTGGTTGACTATACTCTCGGAGACGATGCTGGCTTCCAAAGCGGAGTCGAGGCCCAAGCTGTGGATATGCGATTGGGCACCGATATGCTTGATCCGGATAAGGTCCTATCTCTATGAGAGCATCTTGAGCTCCACCATGAAAGCAAAAAGGAAGAAAAGAATGCGAGCTCCAGAGGTGAAGAGCAAAGCAAGCAGAAAGACTCGTGAGGGTCTCGATCTTGGATATCTTGAGGGAGAAGAGCTCAGAGCTAGAGACGGTGGCGACAGAGGTCTTCTGGCTAAGAGACTTGACGAAGCTGATAGCAATGGCGGTCTTATCGATGCCAGGCTAGCTGGCGAGAAGGATGGTGTGGCCGATGATCTTGTCCTCACAGATGAGCTGGAGGATAAGGCTAGTGACCCTACGGGCAGACTACCATCCGACCATGCCCTCAAAGATGGCATAGGCCTCTAGAGTAGAGTCAAGGCTTAGACTGTGATGTGTGAGTGGGCACCGATCCAGATGAGGTCCTAGCTCTTCGAAAGCCTCTTGAGCTCCACCATAGTACGGAAAGAAAGAAAGAAAGCAAGCTCTGGAGGCAAAGAGCAAAGCAGAAAGAGCAAATGCTAATACGGAAAGAGGGCAGGTGTTTAAGAGGAGTTAGGCGGCAAGAGGCCCATAGAAAATCTCAAATTTAGAAAAAAATAAATAACTTGTAAATAGCTTATAATCCATACTATGCACAAAATACATTGTTTCATTATTTAATTATCTTTTGAAATGCATATAGAATAGATATTAATAAATCAATAAAATAAATATTTTTTTTAAAAAATTCGCATCTTGCGCATGGTTGGGGTTATAAGCTAGTTAAAGATGATATTGGTTGCAGAACAACATAGCATAAGACATAGATCATTGGCTAACCGAAATGCATGGTTGCCTAACTTGAACTACCTGCAGGCTATCCTAGTTGCAGTGCAAAAATCAGGGTTCAAGATAATTTTTTGCCTTACAAAATCTTATATAATTAATTGGAAGTCTGTACATCTATATATGATACCCATGTAAATATAAAAGTAGCTAACCATTGTCCATCCGATATGTACCCATACTTCTATTACTACTTCGAAACAAACGCGGGCATACAAAGACTGAATACCACATTTAAGACATAAAACAACCCCTAATCAAATATCATACTTAACAGATAAAGAACATAGTGAATAAGATTTGTCAAAGGTTAGTGAACTAATAGTTCAACGATGAACACGGTTAATAAACAACATGATCAAGAATCACATAATGCTAACGGAGGACATTCAACTTGAAAATCAGCATATCACCAATTACCAGTAATGCATATTGCTGCTATTAGCTTCACGAACATGAACATGATAACTAGTGAGAACACTCAAGCACATGGACACATTACACATTATTTAACATCTTGCAAGAAAGAGAGGTATGCCCAAACAAAGAGAAAAAATTGTCAACTGCTGCATAGAAATCGGGTACATTAGTTAACTGACAGCCACACGCTAATGCATCATAAAGCTTGGGCTAAAACCACAACTAACAATTAAACCATTAGTTACTACAAGTCTAAAACTAAATTACCTACATTTTTAACAAAATCAAGTACAATGCATGAATGAGAACCCAAAAAAGAAACAAAGAAAAAAAACCTTAACAACCAACTACATTATTAACACAAAACATTAAATCTTACAACCATTAATTACTAAGAACCAAAGAAAAAAAAACCATTAACTATAGAATGAGGAATATAATTGACGTACTGATAAATAGTATATTTTTATATTTATTGAAGATATTTTT
>KE504906.1:642319-657238 GCA_000441515.1 Elaeis oleifera
TAAGTCGATGCTAGAATCTAAATAGTAGATCTTAGTACCTGATTTATTTTCATACTTTAATTTTATTTTCTGACTTAAATTATTTTTCTTCAAATTTATTTTTTGTAAATCAAAGATTTCATATCAAAATCCTGCCTTCTCTATGGATTCAACCTGACTCACTACTTTTTACGTATTTTAATTTGTATTGATATCAGAATTAGATTGATAATCATAGTGTCCTAACGACAACATCGCGATCGTATCACATACTTACAAAGCAACCAACAAAATATTCTATATAGGAATTGTGGCTATTGAGATCGGTCAGACTGAGGCTGATGAGGTGGGTGGTGAGTTGGAGAAATTAGTAAAGCAATCCAGAGACTTGGATAGCTGGCCAGAGATCTCGAAGTGGTTGATAGTGGTTGGATCTTCGTTCTATATCTGTATCGGCCCTAAAATGCCACAAGCAGAGGAAATCCACTTACCGCAGGTTTTCAATATGGATCCTTCGATGTCTAAGTCAAATTATCTAAGGATAATAGTGGAGGTTCTGAGTGGAAGGTAGAGAGAGAGATCCCAAGTCCATGTCAATGTGTCCATGAGGAAGAGGGGGAGAGAGGGAGCTGGAGTCTCAACTATCCTCTCTCTGTGCTCAATGCAAACTTGACACTTGATTGGACGTGATTAGACTTGTCTTATCTAGATGGTCTCTAGGGAGTGGTTTATATAGGTAAGGTCCCGAATCTATCGCAATTGGGATATTGGGACATGCAATGGAGGCCGTTGAGGCTAACCACTCGCACAACTAGAATGTATGATCCGACAAGATGTGGATCTCATGATTATGGAGGCTATTTAGCTATTATAGGCCAGTTGTAATCAAGTGGGAGAGGTTTGGGAATCTCCATGGGCTTTTCAGAATGGCCAGAAGGTATGAACCAATTGACTGAGGTGAGGACTCTTTATGGCAGGATCATGGCAAGATATGATTGGTCGATTTTGCTATGTCAGTTGTGGTCAATTTCTAGGCATATCACTTGCCTCCACTTCTGAAGCTGATGTATCTTGGCAGCTTAGGCTATAGAAGTAGAAGACTTGATGCCAATGACTAGCTGTGGCATCATGTACCAAGTATATGGTTGAGCCATGGAGCTGTGAAGCTGAATACTGAGACTAAGCTATGGAGCCAAACTATGAGTCATACCACTTTAGCTGCCTTTTTGCAAATATGCATGAACATTGAGCTAACACCTTTGTAGTTAGAACTAATTGATGGAAAAGCTTGTTCTCCATGCATTGTATTCTAATACGTGGTGTTTGTTGAATGATTGCTTTGCTTGAAGTTGAGATCTGACTACTGTTAAAGTAGATATCGAGGCCTTGCTCCCTAGTCTCGGTCTCTGTCTATCCCCTTTGTATAGGTTGTAAAATCTTCTTGACTTTAGCATACTAGGCAGAAGTGCTCAAACCATTCCACCTATGTAGATTGGTTGGCTCATCTAAGCTTTGCAAGCATGGTGGCTTGTGCTCGAGCCATCTCGCCTACGTAGGTTGGAAGGTTTTTCAGATTTCAGCATGGGAGCTGGAAGTACTGAGATCATTCCACCTATAAAGGTCGGTAGGTTGCTAGGGCTTTTAGGCATGGGGGTCTAAGGTCTTTGGGTCATCCCGCTTGTGTAGGTCAATTAGCTCTCCAAGCCTTCAGCATGGGGCTGGAAGTGCTCGAACCATTCCATCTATATAGGTCGATTGGCTTACCGAGGCTTTTAGGCATGGTGGCCTGAGGTGCTTGGGTTCTCCCACCTATGTAGGTTGGAAGGTCTTTACTACTCTACATGGAGGCCAAAAGAGCTTGGGCATCCCTCCTACACAGGTTGGCTGGTCACCAAAGCTTTTGGCATAAGAACTAGAGGCGCTCGGGCCATAGAACAATTGGATGGCTTATCCTATTGTGTTGGAGAGTGTTTGTAGGTGGTCATTATGAGACTCACCCAACCTGTGGTTGGCTTTGTGTTCCAAGTTTTGGATCTGAAATACTTGAAAGAAAATTCTTGCAAGAAAAAAAGAGTTTCATCAAGAGGTTGGATTTGCATGAATTTAATGGATCATCTTATTGATAATAGGGTCAATGGTTGGATGAATCCCATGCTTATTTTCTTCTTCTTGTTGGCCTTGGGAGCTCGGCTTGGAGTGCTTGGTGTGGGATCTTGACCTAGTTCTAATTAGCCTCCAGACACTCATGTCCTGCATGCTTGATGCTCACATCTCGGATGGTACAGAAGGGTGGCCTCGAGGAACTTGCATCCCGATCTTTAGGAATGCATGGCCTAAGAACTTGGTATGGCTCTGATTGGTGCTCCAGGGACTCACGTCCTGTTTGCATGATGCTCGCGTCTCAAATGGCATGGAAGAGTAGCCCCTAGTGACTCACATCTCGATCTCTAAGGATGTGTGGCCTAGGAGCTCAGCCTAGGAGTTCGGCATGGCTCTAGTCAGTGCCCTAGACATTTATGTCCCAATCTTAGGGATGCACAACTAAGGAGAGACTCATGTCCCAATCTCTAAGGATGCTTGACCAGAGAGCTTGGCCTAGAAGAGTGAAATGGCTCTAGTTAGTGCTTTAGAGACTCACATCTGGATCTCCAATGATACATGGCTAAGGAGCTTGGCATCCAAGGACTCGTATCCTAATCTCTATAGATGAGCGACACAAGAGCTTGGCCTAGAAGCTTGGAATGTGTCGATCGGCCTTGGGGGACTCATGTCTTGATCAGGGATGCACAATTTGGGAGCTTGGTAACTAGGGATTTGCATCTTGATCTCCAGTGATGTGTGACTTGGGAGCTTGGCCCAAGAGCTTGGTATCTAAGGACTTGTGTCCTGATCTCCAGGGATGCACATCTTAGGAGATCGACTTAGGAGCTTGGAATGGCTTTGGTTCATCTCGAAAGACTTATCCTGATCTCCAAGAATACATGAGTTATAAGCTTGGCCTTAGAGCTCAACATGGGAGCTCGGCCACCAAGGATTCGCATCTTGATCTCTAAGGATGCATCAGGACAATCTCCAGGGACTTGCATCTTTATCTCCAAGAATGTGGGTTCCATATGCATGACACTTGCATCTCGGATGGCACAAAAGGCATCTACATGGGACTCACATGCCGATCATGAACAATGTGCTCCTGTGCAGAGAGGAGATAGTGTGCAAGGATGGTTGTAGAATAGGAGTCGAATGTGGACCATGAGAGCTTGAGAGCCTCTCTATAGAGCCATAGGAGCATCAAGGTGCAAGGTCGATGGCACTGCTTAAGCCTTCTAGGATCTCATGATGGTTGTAGTTAAGCAGAACCTCCAATAATGAGGTCGGAGCCCTTCTTCTAGCATCAATCTATTACTGCTGATATTGATCTAACTCAAGCCGATAAGCTAGATGGTAAGTTGGAGAGCTTTGGTGATCTGGGGACCTGGATAGTTGGCTAAAGACTTTGAAGTAGCTGATGGTGGCTAAAACTTCCTTCCAACATTTGGATCAATCTTGAAATATTAGTAGCAGAGAAAGCCTACTTGCTAGAGTTTTTCGATGGGAGACCCTCCGATGCCTAAGTTGGATCACCTCAAGGTAATGGTTGAGATTCTAAGTAGAAGGCAAAGAGAAAGAGAGATCCAAAGTCCATGTCAGTGTGTCCGTGAGGAAGAGGGGGAGAGAGAGCTAGAGTCTCAAATATCCTCCCTTTGTACTTAATGCAGACTTGACATTTGATTGAACTAGACTTATCTGAAGGTCCCTAGGGTGTGGTTCATATAGGTTAGGGCTAAAACCCATCGTGATCAAGATATTGGGACATGCAAGGATGACTATTGAGGCTAACTACTCGCACATCCAGAAGATATGACCTAATAAGATGCAGATCTCACAATAATAGAACCCATTCTGTTGTTGTGGGATAGTTATAATTGAGTGGCAATAGGTTTAAGTATCTTCATGCATCTTTTAGAGCAGCCATGTGGTGAGAACTGATTGATCGAGGTAAAGACTTCATGGCAGGTTTTGAATGGTCGATTGTGCCACATGGACTATGGTTGATTCTAACCATATTAGGCATGATGAAGAACAAACACGAGTTAACAAAAACATGCATGGACATAATTTGGATTTATTCACCAGCTAACCAAAAAAATAAGAGGAAATCCTTCTCTTCTTGATCATTTCATGCTCATCAATAGTGGATTGAGAGGAAATTAGTGGTAACAAGGCTTCAACCAATTATCGGATACCAAATAGAAAAACTTGGACTGTAATCGAGTTGGTAGGAAAGAGAAAGAGGATGGAATTGAATACAATAGAAGAAATAATCTTGAGTAACGATCATTTCAAAACTTTAATGTTGGGTCAGCAGGCCCCAAGGAGGTGCTGTCTCTAGAATAGGAATAGCATGGGTGATTCCCATTCCAGCAGTTTGGTTGGTGGAGTCTCATTTTGATTTCAATTTTAAGGAAAATGTGAATATACCCTAATCCCCTAAAATCCAATTGTGATTCTCCCTTGGTATTCAAATCCCATCCTAATTTTGATTTCAATTCGAATCACGAACCAAATGCATTGGAAAATATGGCCATTCCAATTTCATTCTAATCCATCTAAACTCGAAGTTTTAGTGATACCAAGCAAACTTAAGTCTAATTTTACACCTAGTTTAGCTAAGTTAAGAGAGGTTAGGTTTAAATTATTCCTATTGACAACTTAAGCACTTTCCCAAGTTAATCAAGATAAAGAGGGAATAAACCCCCTTTATCCCTTTATAGACCCCCTTTATCCCTTTATTACACCTACTTTCCAACTTACAAACTGATCTAAAACTAATCTACCCTAAATCAAAAGGTAGAACAGTCATTTACAAATAGCAATGTATTCCTGAAGGTGCTCGATGGATAGCTAAAGAGCTATATCAATGTCCTCTATCTCATATTCTTTGAGATTGCTCCACCATGTTCACTATTGCTTAACCACATGGTCAAGGAGGTCTTGGTTAAAAGCACGTCTATTAAACTGCTTCCATCACATGGAACCTATGGCGCATTCCCATGTCTCACATCATCACAAGAGTTATGATCATGTCTCCTATGTGTCACACTTGTATCATGTTTCTCCAAATCCTATATGCACATTTTAGGTGTGCTCTCTACCATGGCTGCTACTAGCTTTCACGCATAATTTTAAAACATTGGCATACAAGGAGAACTATGAACCCTATCTATCTTAATTCATCCATCGGGGATTCAAATGGACTGTACTTGGGCATTGTGAAAGTTGGTCCTTGATAGGTTTTATAGAATGAAAAGAAAATTTTGGAATTTGCTGAATATTGCATTGGTGTTCTAGTGCCAAGATATGAAAATTTGGTTAATATGGTAAAGCTAGTACTAAATATTACATTTAGGCATTGACATTGTAATTTACTGATTCAATGGGCTATCTAAATCAATAAATAGATATCTAAATCAATAAAGCTATAGAAAGAAAAAAGAAAGAAAAGAAAAGCTCTTTAAAGAAGAATATATGGCATGATGAGTTCAAAAGAGAGCGCTAGGCTTTCCTTCGGCCCTTCTCTTAAGGGGTCCACTAGTCCGACGAGATCCACAATAAATCTCGACCAAGGGTTTTTGACTGGTGGCCCACCTAATTGGCCACCATATGTCACTGGCATCAATAGAAAAGAGATGGATTCTCCATCTCTTCCAGTGTCTGACCCTCATCTGGAAGGCATGAGAAAGAAGTAGCTTGTCTACTACATCCATTGGCAAGTGCTCCTCCTGCTCCACCACCGTTGGGCGCTTAGAGAGCTCGACAAGCTGGAAAGGGACATTAGGGGTTCCAAGGGCCTTTCTCTTAAGGGGTCCTTTGCTCTGGCGAGGTCCTCCATGGACCCTACTCAAGGGTGTCGACAAGTAACCCTCCAATCAGCCACTAGTTGCCATTGAAGTACAAGAGAAGGGTGTTGCCCAGTTAGACAAGCCAATAGGGGATGATAAATTAGGTTTTAAAATTTAAGCAATTATGTGCAGTAAATTAAGATAGAACTAAATGCTAGAAGTATAGAGATAAGCCACACACAAGCACAACCAAGTATAGAGACAAGCCACACACATAAATTTTTATAGCGGTTCGGTGCACACCAAGCACCCACGTTAACTCTCCAAGCAATCTCTTGGAAATTTTACTATATTCCTATAGAATACAGTAAGTTATTTCATCAAAATCAATCCAATTAATTTCCTTAGATCAATCAATCGAACCTTTGCAAGCCTTACCCAAAGGTTCTCAATCCAATTCAAGGTTTGAATTAAACCCTCCCTTCAAGTTTCAGCCCTTCTGAAACTTGTTACAGAATTTTAGAAGCAAAATTGTATAACAATAAAAACCCTTGAGTAGGTAGATTTATTGTCATTGAAGCTCACTTAAAGAAGCTTTGAATGCTTGTGCTAAATGCTCTTTTCTTCTTCTTGAATGCCCTCATAGAAATGGTCAAGAGAAATTGATTGCAAGTGGTTGAACATTCTTGAAGAACAATGAATGCTTAAGGCTGACTTTTTCACTTGAACAGTGCTCTCCTTTTATTCCTTTGTTTTCTTATATTTCTTCTTAATTCCCTCCAAATTTTGAGTGATTTGAAGCCAAAAACAAGACATTTTTGACCGTCTAAGTCAAAATATAGCTGTTGAAATAAATTCTAAATGAAACAGGACATGCTATAGAACTAACTATTATGTCTATCAGAAGCACTCGAGTTAGCTTGAAATAATCTCGAGTTGACTCGATTTCTCTTTGAGTCAACCCCATTGTCTTTGAGTCAACCCTCTAAGAGAGTCGGCTAAGATTGTTTCAAGTCAGCTCAAATCCAAAAATCTAAAATACATCTTTCTATTTGTTTGAGAGAGCTGGCTCAGATCTTCTCAGAACCAGCTCAACTTTGAGTCAAGCCATTGTACCAATGTCCAGTTCACGTTGGAGTTAACTCAGTTCTATCAGGAGTCGACTCTACTTCTTCAAAATGATTTTCTCAAATAGTTTGACTCCAAACTTAGTCTTTCTTGGTTCAAATGGTTTTCAATTATTTCCAACATTTTCAATAGTGCTTCCTCTTTATAAAAATATTTTTTAAGATACTTAAGAGATATTAGTTTGATTTTATGCTCTAATATTTTGTGATCATTAAAATAATTCTCGAGGTCAACAATATCTCTCTTTTTGATGATGATAAAATATTGAACATATAGATGCATATATGATCGCTATTATAGGTGGTCAAAAATAAATCTAATTCACTATTATGTAGTTAGAGTGAATCAGGATCATATCCACATGGACCGTCTTAATTGCAGTTGAATCATTTTGGATTTAAATTAAAGAATCAAGTAGAGAGCAATTAATAAACTATTTAGATTAACTAGAAAGCAAGTAAATAAAGATAAATATTTAAAGATTGGTTGTAGATATGGAAGGAGTTCTCAGGATCTCAACTACTCTCTTAATAGACAGATGGTATCCTTTTATCATGCCTTTGCTATATATCTAATCAATAGAGATATAACCTATCTTAGAGAGTATGGCTTGTACTCGTAGATCATGACCCATCTTTTAAAGTTATAGGCTAGTCAAAATTGATTTAGATACCATAAAAGAGTTATCACCTGAAGATAAACTATCTCAAGAGCATGAATCGTACCCATAGATCATGATTCGTTCCAAGAGTAATAGACTATTCTAGATTGATAACTTATGCAAAGTAAATAAAATAAAGAGATATAAGCATGAAAATAATTTTTATTACATGAATAAAAAGAAATACAAAAGATCTCACAGTGAAAAATACTATCTAAAAAGATTACAGATAGAGCACCTAAGAGGTGGTTGTCTAGCCGGCCATCAGAAGATTCTTCACTATGATCTACATCCTGAACTCTGGAGATTCCTTCCTTGGGATGTGGAGAAGATCTTCAGCAGCACAAAGAGGAGATTTGGTGGAGAATAGGTAGAGAAAAGTAGATTTGGAAGAGGTTGGAAGGTGGAAGAGGATTGCTGAAATTTTAGGCTGCAGTCTGCAGGACTATAAAGGGAGAAGGGTTTAGAGGACTTTTTGGAGGTTTTGGATGTGAAATATTTGTGGTTTGTAGAAACTGATGGAGGTTTGGGATGGCAGAGTTTGAGGAAAAAGGTTTGACCTATGACCAGCTAAAAATCTGAGAAAACAAGGTTAGTGTGAAAAAGGACTGTGGCGTGGAACCTAAGGCTATGGGGATTTGTCATAGGAAAGGCTTGGAGAGAGATGATCCCACAAGGGGTTGATGTTCCTTGAGAAGGAAGGCTAGGGCTGTATATATAGAGAAGAGGGGCTAGGGTTTTGTGGTATCATGTGTGAGAAAGGAAAGAGAGAAAAGGAGGGGCATGAGGAGTTGTGGTGTGTGAGAAAATGTGAGCATGAGGGGCTTGGGCGGCTAAAAGAGAGGGAACTAGGGTATGGAGGAAGTTAGGGTTTCATGAAGAGAGGGGGCGGCATGAAAGATAACCTTTAGATCAAGCTTATTGTTTTCCTCCATTGATCAATAAGTCGTGTTCACACTAGATCTTCATGAAAATAATCTTTTAATCTGAACCCTCGATATTTAAGTCATGTTCATACTTGATTCCTTATGAAGGATTATCTTTTAATCTGGACCATTAAATCTTGAGCTTGCATTTGATCTCTTCATGAATAAGTCATGTTCATACTTGAATGGGAGTTGGTTGCCTGGTTCATTCGAATTTGATCTGATTTGGGTCTAAATTGAATCATATGAATCCAAACTCTCAATCACCTGCAAAATAGACTAAAAAGTATCAAATTTTAATAAATAAAGAATGATTAAATAGAATTAAGTACTTGTAGTAACTTAATTTAAATGTTTATCACATCTTCCAACTTGAACTTTACACATCTTCGAGTAAAATAGATAAATCAGTAATATATACTGACTCATCCTTGAATTAGAAGTTATCTTAAGCACTCCTAAAGGTAGCTGATACTCGACTAGACTATTAAAGAGGTACTTCATTGGATTATCAATTCGATCTAGTTAGCGGTTGAGTGTTAGCTATAGAAATTTTTAGAGATCTTTTTTCACCAACTCCTTACTCTACACTTCAAGTTCTCTAACTTGATGTGAGTTGGATTTATTATCTTCATACAATTTAATCTCTTTATTATCTACTATTATTATTTTTTTTTCAAAAGAGTCTAGTGTAATGTCTTAGCTTGTTGAGCTTTCTAGCTGACCCTTATAGCAAGCTTTCAGCCAATGACTCCCAAATCAGTTGGTATTAGGGCATTAGGTGTAGAACACCCTTCAGACTTACTGACTCGAATCCAAAAAAGCTATAAGATGAGATTAATGCTATCATTGATCTCTTGGAATCCTCATCTTTTGACATGAACCACAATGCTTACTTAGATGAAGAGGCCCGATTACTCAGTGAGACAATGCTAAGACCTCTTTTTTTCATAAATAAAGCCTACTCTGAGAGAAATTTTTGCATACCTTGACCTTTTTACCCAAATCCCTATGAAGTAGATTCTTCATCAAGATCAGTAAGAAGAGGGCTTTGGAATTACTCTAAAATTTGATCTGATCTAAACTCTACCATCCATTAAATTTTCTCAATAATTTATCCCTCAGTATCTTTAAAATTATCTAAACTGTTGATCGCTCATTGATTAAGGTGTCTAATTAACTTCTAATCGAGACAAAGTTTGGGTACATGCAACCAATTATTTCTGATCATACTTGAGGATTCACTTAAACTTAAGTTAATTAGTTATTCTTCCCTCCAACTTAATTTCTATTATCCCCAATGGAAGAAGAGAAAAACAAGAATATTCATCAAGGAGGGATACCATTTGATTTGTTGTTGTTTGCAAGTTCTTCCTTATACTCCAATGGATTCTCATTGGATGTTGATGATGTGCTCCCCCAACTTGACTAGTCATCCTTATTAGATTCTTACAAATAAAAATTGGATAATTTGAAAATAAAATGCTGGGTTGCCTCTCAAGAGCGCTAAGTTTAAGATCTTTAGCTAGACTTTTATTGAGATGACTCCTAAGAAATTGGATTGCCTCCCAACAAGTATTAAGTTTAAAGTCTTTAGCTCGACTACTGATTCTACCTTTCCCATGTTAAATATTGGATTGATAAATTTCAATAATTTTGGATTGCCAATCTCAGGAAGACAGCTTGTAACCCCATTATTGATAAAGTGCATTATTTCTTTATTATCAATTTTAGGAAGATGGTTTGCAATCCCATACACATTCTCTTGTTCATCGAGAATTTCTTCTATAGCTTCTTATAAAATGGTCCTAAATTGGGTTTTGGATTAGAAGTTGAATCCGATACATTAATTACTAGGAGTATGTCATATGGTCCTATACATACATATGCAGATGTGATTGAGGGTGGCTTCAGTTCTAGGACCAATGACGATTCTAAAGAAGAAGCTATTGGAGTAGGTATTGTAGGTAAAAGCTTATATTTCTCAGCCCATGAAGGAGTGGTGCTAAAATTAAGTGGCTTTAGTAATGTGTGTACATTTTCAACATACCGATGTAGGTCAAAATCATCCACTCCAAAAGGATCCCAACGTATATGCACTGGGTAGAGGTAGCTTCCTCTATTATATCTTTTAGGGGTGAAGCCATATGATAGAATTAGGTTGCTCTGATTAATTTTTTTTAATTTATTTAAAGAAAGAGGAAGAAAAGAAGAGAAGAGAAGAGAAAGAAAGAGAAAAATTCTAAAGATGAGAATCCTAAGAGAGTCATAGACTTAGAGATGATAGATGCGAAGAATTTAATTTAGGTTAGATATTTTCAATTAGCAATCAAGTAGGTCAATCAATCCTAGCTAAGGGTTGTCCTAAATCTAGATAGTTTTTAACTGTCAAGGTTACTTTCGAGCACTCCAAGTAAAAGATTAGTCATGCAACTGGCCAGATAAGTGGAAGGTTGGTGGGGTCCCCCCATTGCTTTTCTTAGACACCAATTAAATTGGCTAGATAAGTGAATGAAACCAATTAATGAACCACCTTCCTTCGGAACATAATTTTTGAACTATTTTCTAGATATTAGTTAAATTGACTAATCTTAATCTGATCCAACTCTTAGGATTTCTTATCCTATTAAGCTTGAGAGTCCTTAAGGGTCAATATCTAATTGATTTTAAATTAAAATTTAGATCAATATAAATACAAAATGATTATTTTGGGGCTAAGAAAGGGTGATCAAATCTTCACCTTATCTTGTTTAATTAGGTGAAATACCTTTAAATCAATTATATAAAGATGCAATGCAAACACACTAGATGTCCAATACAAGTAAGAAGCTTTTAAGATTTAATTAGTTTCTATGTATTAATTAAGTATTATGAGGTGTAGGATTTGTTTCTTTTTAAGTTAGGTTATTTAAAGCAAGACAAATAATAGGTAGATTTTAATTAAGTTAATTAGACTTAAAGAAATTTAGAGAATCTAACTAAATAGGATATAAATTAGGCTAAGATTAAAAGACAACTAGATTTTCTATAAATAAAGCAAGCAATCAAATCTATTTTTAGGATAGTAAATTATTTAAGTTATAAAAATAATAAATCATGATATTATAAGAAGCAAAAAATTTTTTTAACGTACTCTAATAAGAAAGCTATAAATCTACCACATATGAAAAGCAATATAAAGCAGAAATTTAAAGAGAGTAAAATATGCAATTAAAATGAAGCAGTAAATAAGAAATAATTTTTGTGATTTTTTGAATTTTTTAGACTCAAAGCAACTGAAACACGATCTTCAGCAATGGTGTCAAAATTTAATCACTGTTATAGGCGGTCAAAAATAAATCTAATTTACTACTATATAGTTAGGGTGAATCAAGATCGTGTCCACAAGGACTGTGTTAATTACGGTTGAGTCATTTTGGATTTAAATCAAAGAATCAAATAGAAAGTAATTAAGAAACTATTTAAATTAACTAGAAAGCAAGTAAATAAAGAGAAATACTTAAAGGTTGGTTGTAGATATGGAAGGAGTTCTCAAGATCTCAACTACTCTCTTAATAGATAGATGGTATCCTTTTATCATACCTTTATTACGTAACTAATCAATAGTGATATAACCTATCTTAGAGACCACGATCCGTATCCATAGATCATGGCCCATCTCTTAAAGTTATAGACTAGTCAACATTGATTTAGATACCATGAAAGAGTTATCACCTAAAAATAATCTATCTCAAGAGCATGAACCGTATCCGTAGATCACGGTTCATCCCAAAGATAATAGACTATTTTAGATCGACAACTTATGCAAAATAAATAAAGATAAAGAGATATAAGTATGAAAATAATTCTTTATTGCATGAAGAAAAGAATATAAAGATCTTACAATAAAAATACTATCTAAAAAATTACAGATAGAGCTCTTAAGAGGTGGTTGTCTAGCCGACCATCGAGAGATTCTTCACTACGATCTGCATCCTGGACTCTGGAGATTTCTTTTATAGGACTTAAAGAAGACCTTCAGCAGTATGAGGAGGAGATTGATGGAGAATAGGCTGAGGAAAGTGGATTTGGAAGAGGTTGAAAGTGAAGAGGGTTGTTAAAATTTTAGGTGGCAGTCTGTAGGGCAGCAAAGGGAAAGGGTTTAGAGGATTTTTTGGAGGCTTTTGGATGTGGAATATTTATGGTTTGTAGGGGATTGATGGAGGTTTGGGACAGTAGAGTTTGATGAAAAAGGTTGGACCTATGGTCGGCTAAAAATCTGAGAAGGTAAGGTTAGCGTGAAGAAGGGCTGTGGCATGGAACCCAAAGCTATGGGGATTTTGTCTTGGGGAAGACTTGGAGAGAGATGATCCCCACAAAGGGGCTGATGTTCCTTGAGAAGGAAGGCTAGGGCTGTATATATAAAGAGGAGGGGTTAGGGTTTTATGGTATCATGTGTAAGAAAGGAAAGAGAGAAAAGGATGGGTGTGAGGAGTTGTGGTGCGTGAGAGAATGTGAGCATGAGGGGCTTGGGCGGCTAGGAAAGAGGGAACTAAGGTGTGGAGAAAATTAGGGTTTCATGAAGAGAGAGGGTGGCATAAAAGATAACCTTTAGATCAAGCTTATTGCTTCTCCTCCGTTGATCAATAAGTCACGTTCATACTAGATCTTCATAAAAAGTGATCTTTTAATCTAAACCCTCGATATTTAAGTCATGTTCATACTTGGTTCCATATAAAGGGTTATCTTTAATCTGGATCCTTGAATCTTGAGCTTGCATTTGATCCCTTCATGAATAAGTTGTATTCACATTTGAATAGGAGCTGGTTGTCTGGTTCACTCGAATTTGATCCGATTTGAGTCCAATTTGAATCATATGAATCCAAACTCTCAATCACTTGCCAAATAGAGTAGAGAGTATCAAATTTTTAATAAATAAAAATAATTAAATAGAATTAAGTACCTCTAATGATTTAATTAATTGTTTATCAATGTATAAGGTAAAATTTTCTCAATTTGAGATTGTGTATTGTCCCCAAAATGAAAGGTATCAAGAATATATTGACATTATCAATATTTACATCACAATATATGCTATATGCATGAATTACGTACGTTCTAACAGATTGAAGAAATTTCTTGAGAGAACAAGAAAATTTTTCTTCATAGATCTTGTATAGAGCTTCATGAAACTTTCACTTTGAACTCTCCCTTAATAAGTGCTCTCCAAAAAAAAATGTGACAATATATTCAGTGTTTTCTATGATGTTCATAGTTTTCAAATATGTTCAATGTTCAAAATTTTCAATTGTTATAGGAGCAATTTTCATTTTCCCTCTTTAATGTTATAATGAGATAATATATATGCTCAATATGTTTATTTTCTCCTCCTTTTTGTCAACATCAAAAAACAAAAAAAAAACTGAGACAAAGCATGGCAGAATTGAAGGGAAGGGAAACAGTTTCCCTCCGAGATACTCAGGTTGCATCTAAAATTTTTTAATATTCTATTTATTAATGATCAAATTCTTATATGAAATACAGTAGAACTAGAGATCAAATCTCAAATTATCTGATATAAACCTTCATGGAGATCTGGATGTGCAGACCTTCTACTTCGCATGCACGTCAAACGCCGCAGGAAAGCAGGATGAACTCCAATCCAATTGGCTTAGTAACTTAATCAATCAAGGGATGAGATGTGCTAGTGTGACACCTCACACTAGCAAGTGGGACACCCAAAGAGACCCCACACCCAAAGGAAGAGGGCGGCAACAAGGGGAGAGGCCAAAGGGAAGATAGGACCTCTCTCTCTTCTCATGCCTCTCTCTCTCTTTTCTCTTCTCTCAATCTGATTTGATTGCTATGCTATTACTATGCATCCATAGATAGAGACCCTCTCTATTTATAGATGATTCTCATGATCTAATGAGATTAGGACTCCTAATTCAAATCTGATTTGAATTGATCCAATACTCATGAAAGAAGGATCCTATATGAGATATAATTGTCATCACATATGACAATCAACTTGCACCCAATCTTTCACCCACTTGGGATGTCCCAAATAAGCACCAAACCAAGTTTTGGTCATGCTTCATGAGGGGATATTCTCAGTGTAAGTAGGAATACTCATATCTCATCTAAAATAGGTCCGATTCGAATCTGATTCGAAGTTGGTTTGAAATAATTTCGAAAGACTGTCAATCCCAAACTCTTTAAAATTTGGTATCAAGTCTAACTTGAATTTTAGACCTATTTAAGTCTAATTAATTAGATCTAATCTGAAATTAATTAGTACTTAAATTCAATCTTTCACATGTTCCATGAATCATAGATCAGAAACTATTCATTCTCGGGATCGAAC
>KE504906.1:711296-742131 GCA_000441515.1 Elaeis oleifera
TGAGTCTTTGGTAACTGCTCTTCTAGTGGAGAAGAGCACCATCAAGATGGACAAAGTCACCGCGACGATACTCCAGAATGAGGTTCTCAGGAGGGAGAATCCGGCTATGAGCTTAGGTGGCGGTAGCTCAGCTTTGGTGGTTTCTGAAGAAGTAGGAGGCGATAGACGGAGCGACAAGAGATCGCGACGAAGGCGGTCCAAGTCCAGGAGGGACTTAAGTAAAATCAGGTGTTACCGGTGTGACGAGTTGGAGCATCTAGCCAGAGATTGCTCTCAACTCAAAAATCGAACGATGGCTGCTGTGACGACGGCCAGTAACGATTCAGAGGGAGATATTCTGGAAATATCTGATGAGGTATCTACTTCTTCCCAGCAATGGATATTAGATTCTGCATGCACCCATCATATATGTTGCAGAGAGGAGCAGTTTGACTTTCTGGAGAACAGTGAGGGCACTGTTTATCTACCGGATGGATCGAGCTATGCAATCAGAGGCTTCGAGACGGTCAGCTAGAGGACACATGATGGTGCAGTGAGAAGATTGGGAGAGATCCGATACATATCCGATTTCAGGCGGAATCTTATCTCACTGAGCAAACTGCATTCGAAAGGCTACAGGACGGTAGCTGGTGGAGTAATTTTGAAAGTACTATGCGGCGATAGGATTGCTCTGGAGGGAAAGAAGGAAAGAAGAGGACATTATTACCTGACGGGGAGCTCAGTGCGAGGTGGAGCTTCAAGAGTCAGGTGGAGCTCAGAGCGAGGTGGAGCTCCAAGTGGAGATGAATCGGGCACGAGACAGAAGTCTCGGGAGAATGAGAGGCGCGTCGCAAGGTGAGATTCCTATTACCACAGGATGATGCTCCGAGCAGGTCTCAAGTCGGGAGGAGCACAGCATACGACAGAGATAGGATCGAGCGGCCTGGCTCGACTTCTATATTTGCCGATCCATGATCAGCAGGCAATTGTCCCAGGGTATGGGGATGAGGAGATCCAGAAGCTCTCGGAGTTAGGAAGAAGCCAAATATCGAGTCGAGATGAAGATTGTTAGGATTTGATACCTCGAGATTCAATCCATATTAAGCCCACAGTAAGGTCTGCGATGAAAAATGGAGTCCAACGAGATCAAGATCATCCCAAATGGAGCTCGAACGAAGGAAATACGAATTTTTGAAATCGGCACGGAATCCGAGATGATGAAGAACGATCGATTGAGCGGCGGCGATGCGGCCGCGCGTGGCGGGGCACGGTCCAAGCGAGCCAGCGCCTGGTTCTTCTGTTGAACATTTTTCCAAAAGAAGGATATCTTCTGCTGTCTGAGTGTCGTCATTGATATTTGGTGCTCTCTGTAATAACCATTTTTCACTAATATGTTCCAGGGTTTAGGTGCCTCTGTGAACAATTTTTGCCACCATTTGTAGATCAGTATCTTGTGAAGCAACCTAATGTCTGTGACCCCCATGCCTCCTAAATCTTTGGGGTGACAGACTATAGACCAATTTAGCGAGGATCTCCCTGGTGTATTTCTCTCTTCGCCACTCCAAAGAAGCATGATGCAGCTTATTAATTTGCTTGATAATGCCTGTTGGCAATAAAAGGTTGGACATCCAGAAAGCCCCCATCGGAGAGATTGCGATATTAATCATTGTCACTCTGCTTGCAATGGATAACAATTTACCTTCCATGTGGCTAATTTTTTGTAACTTTCTGAATGAATGGTGCCCAATCGACCTTCCTGAGTTTAGAATTATGCAGTAGTATTCCCAAGAATCACATAGGAAAATCAGAGGTTTTGCTTCCTAAGATTGTAGCAATGTGGCTTATCTAGCTTTGTGTTAAACCCAGACCCAAAACGGAGGAGTTTTCGAAGTTGATCTTTTACCCGACAGCAATTCATAAGAGTACAAACTGAATTTCAGTGAGGTGATGTGCCTTCACTGTGCACGGCAGAAATTAATGTGTCATCCCCGAATTGCAGGCTTTGGAATTGCCCTGTGGTTTGTTGTGTGCCAATGCCTTCAATTAGTTGATGGTTATTTGCTACTCTAGGGACTTGATTGAGGACATCTGTGACCAGATTGAAAAGTAGTGGCGATAGAGGATTACCTTGCCAAAGCCCTCTACTGTGTCTGAAAGTTTTCCCGGACTATCATTTATAATGACTGAAGATTTTGCAGTAGTGATAATATCCTGAATCTGGCAACACCATTTATTGCTAAAATCTCTTGCTTTAAGAACGTCAGACAGAAATGGCCAAGCAACATTGTCGAATGCTTTCTCAAAATCCAGTTTCAAATAATCCCAATGTCCTTTGATCTGCTGGCCTATGAGATGATTTCATTAGCTGCTGCAAAAATGTCTGTTATATTTCATCCTTTGATGAATGCAGATTGGTTGGGAGAGATTAGCTTATCTATTTTACTGGCTAATCTTTGTGAGATAATCTTTGACAGAATCTTGACTATGCCGTTCATTAAACTGATGGGTCGATAATCTTTTGTGGTGCAATTTGAATCCTTCTTTGGTATGAGGGTGATATAGGAGTAGTTGATCCTTTCCACGATCATCTAATATTCATAAAAACTCTGAAAGAATTTGAGTAGATCTGATTTAATGATATTCTAATATCGTTTGTAGAAAGCAAATGAGAAGCCGTCTGGGCCAGCAAATTTTTGGAAGTCTATTTTGAAGATGGCTGATTTGATTTCTTCCTCCTTGAAGGGTGTATCCAGATCAAGTAATTCTAAAGGTCCTTCTGGGTACAGAGATTTTCAATCAGTGCTAATACAAGGTCCAGCAATTTCAGATGGAAATTACGAAAACAGGCTTGGATTTGCTCCTGATCTGTTATAGTTGTCTGATCATTCTAGAGTTCCGTGATGAGGTTCTTCCATTTCCTGTTGCTAGCCCAAATATGAAAAAATTTGATATTGTGGTCGCCATTATGGAGCCACTATATACGAGAGCATTGTTTCCAGAGCAATTCTTCTTGTTCTAACAGTTGATTTAGTTTCAATTTAAGTGATGCCCATTCTTCTAGTTCTGATGCTTGTACGTTTTTATTTCCTCTGTTGAGCCTATGGAGGCTATTCTGCCTAGTATATCTTCCTTCTGTACCACAATATTACCCACTCGGGACCAATTCCAAACTCTAAACTTTGCTCTCATTGAATGGAGCTTTCGAACGATAGTTGTAGTCGCATCATTATGGGTTGGTTCCCCTTCCACCAAGACTAAATCATGCCATCAAACCCTGCAATGGTGATCCAAAAATTCTCAAAATGAAATGGTTTAGTCAGGGGAAGCTTACCTTGTGTACAGGCTGTGGTTCGGAGCAGCAGGGGGGTGTGATCTGAGGTGAACCGGACTAATGGGATGAGACTACCCAGAGGGTATTGTTGAGCCAGTCAATGGAGACGAAGCATCGATCTAGTCTTTCCAATGAGGGTTCTTCCCTGAAGTTAGATCATGTAAAGTTTCTATTCGAGAGTCCAAGTTCTATCAGTGCCTGTGAGTTGATAAAGTTATTGAAGAGTCTTGAACTTCGTTCTGGTTTAGATACCCCTTGGCGTTCTGATGAAAAATCTTACTGCGTTGAAGTCTCCGATCAATATCAATGGGAGATTGTTATCTTCTCTCAGTTTCCTAAGTTCTACAAATAACCTGTTACGTTCTCGTTGATTATGCGGGCCGTAGATGTTAGAAAGCATCAGTTTGAAACCTGACGATTTACAGATGAGAGTAATGGATATTTGACAGAAATGGATAGAGAGTAGGTGCCCTTTTTGAGTAAACAACCTTCAAACTCATTGAGATTTCAGCAAGAGAGCAGGCCTCCCGAGGATCCTACAGCATCTAACGAGATCCATCCTCCGAATTTTAATCCACAAATCTTCTTTTGCAAGTTTTGGTTCATATGATTTTGTTTTGTTTCTTGTATGCACACCACTGAATAGTTTGCCTATCTAATAGTTTCTCTGATTGCATGCTTTTTCTTGGATCGACCAGTAACTCTCGCGTTCCAACTAAATACCATTAACTGAGATTAGGGAACATTTAGATAGCAACCAAAGTGGGTGCAAAAGGAGTTGATAGCTTCGCGAATAATGCCAGAAAGGTATAGCCGAGTGACTAAACACTTTGCAGATCCAAGAGTCTTGACTTCAAAAATCCCATGAGACAATAGGGGAAGAAACAAAGATGATAAAGTGTGATGTAAACTAAAGAAGAGTGGGAATTAGGGCCCGTGAAGTTTCCTTTGGCCCCTCAAAAGAGACTTTGAAGGAGGGTTCATCCTTTTGCAGCAACTAAAACTCGATCTGCCATCTTGCCGCATCACTGAGCTTCAAGAGTCTTTAGTTTACCCACTGGGTCAGATTGATCTCCTGCCTCCAGCAACATTCCGCATTGTTTCCCCATTTCTGAGACTTGAGTTGGTGTCGAGGAGTTTGTGAACAATATATCTCTTGCGGTGAGAGAGCCTTCGACCAAGCCAAGTGATCTAATCTTTTTTTATCTCAGTCGGGCACTTTGTTTCACGGGAGACACTCCTGTGCTTTTTCCTTTAACGGAGTTCTCAACGGCTTGCTGAGGTTTGGTGGTGTTTTGCACCTTTTGGTTCTAGTGATATGGGCTGTTGCATGCCTCCAGAATTCTATTAAAAACCCTTCTTAGGGGGATAGTCGTTGCAGTTGTAGATGAGTAGCTGTGCTTTGAGATTGCGGGCGTAGCTTGAGTTTCAAAAATCTGTAGATAGCCTGCAGAGGTGATTACAGTATTTAAGGTCAAAGTCAAGTTAGTGGCTGTTGGCTGGAAGCATAAAGAGGGTGAGTTCAAATTTGAATTGCTGGCATAGAATGTCCTATTTGGGATGTCTATCAGTCGGATAGGCGATGGCTTGGCCCAAGGATCAAGCTTCACAAAGTAGTGCAGTAGGTGCTTTGTTAGACAACGGTTGATCTCTGGGATTAGCGACTGCGTAGCTGGTATCGCTGCTGGAGATGTTATAGAATTTAAGGCGAGCCGCTGATTAAGCTCCTGACTATTCTCCTAGCTATCCTCCTTACGTGGTTGGAGGGCCGTCCTCCTTGAGTTTGGACTATCAGTTGAAGGACCCGACCTCTTTCTATTCTCTGGCCAGGGCGATCCTCCCACAGAGCCAAACCAGTAATCCCAATTGTCATCTTCTCCATCTGCATTCTCGTTCGAGGAGGATGAATCTAGGGGGATCTTCTCAGAGACATAATTAATCTTGATCTTAATGTTGTAACTGAAAGGGCCCACTATTACATTAACGGAATCCGGAACATCCTCAATTTATTTGCAAAGAAATCCAAGTCGAAAGATGTGAGATCTTCCCATTTTAGACGGTGTTTACTTGCTCTGTGAGGTAATCTGAAACTTCAGATGATGGCAGCCACCGCCACACCCCCCTTGAATGGATCCCAATGACTTACCAGCAGTTGAAAACCATTGCCTTTGATTCTACCTCCCATCATTAGTTGATGAACTATATCTTTCGAAGGGTAGGCCATGAAGAATGTGTTGGGATCAATTAGTTGCCTGGGGGTCCAGGAATTGTCGACATTGGCCTTGCGAGCGAGAGCGTTCTGCACATCGTCTTCTTTGATTGTGATCAAGAATAATTGCGTTTCCTCCATTTCTGAGGTTACTATCATGAAGGTTTTACGAAGATCATTAGCCATGGCGGTTGTTCTGAATCTTTGCATCGTTGGTTCCCGGGGTGTCCGATAGGGATGGGTGGGTTTACGCTGGGGCTTCTCGTCCTGTTGGATGGATGATTGGTGACACTTTCTCAATCCTGTGGTCCTTATCCCCACAGCAAAAGCACGTTCCAGTAGGGAACAGAATAGCTCAGCGATCGGCTCTAGACGGACGGTAGGAAGATTTCGCTAGATTCAGACTGTCTGATCGCTAGATGCTGCAGTCGTTCTTTAACACGTCTGCGTAGGTTTGGCATGTCATCCTGCTATCTTGATCTGTCGAGAGTGCTGTGGAAGAGACGTATTGAGGTGGCCACGCCTGAGTTTTCTATAGCCATCGGCGCCGTTGAAGGGTTATCGATCGAGTGGTGGTCTGGTTGCTTTGGGTGCTAGACGGCATTTTACTGCCAGGGTGCGGCGCACTCAAAGTTGGAGGCAGTCTTCGGTGACCTGTGTGGAACTCAGATAGCGGCGACGAGGGTCTCGAGACAGTGAGAGGGGTGTCGGCGATGTTGTTTCCTCTCTTTAGCCCTTAATCGGCAGTAAAGATCGCTTGCGTTGATTTAAGATTGAACCTTCCACCGTCGCCCCAGTGGGATGGCTTTCGAACCCGTCGCAATGGAGAGGTTACTGTTGTTGTACCGTCGTTGATGCACGGTTGGGTTATGCTCTCTTCTTGCGTGTTACTACTATAGCAGATCTTTATTTCTCTCCAGTGTTGCTGATGGTTGCAGTTGCCAAGCATCTATTGCACAATTTGTTTTGTGGATTCAACAGGTTTGGTGGCAAGTGATCTCCATAGGTGCTCAATCATCAGCTATATTACCTTACATGCTCCTATCTCTGGTTTCTATTGTAAATGACAGGAAGATGCCTCAAATATCCTCATCTACCAGCTTTTGTTCTCTTCATCTTCGCCCGCTGACTGTCTGTTTGGTCAGCTGGACTGAGTACATGAGTTGCCTTTGTACATACTTTATATTAATGAAGCCTTGGGCATTGTTCTACCAAGAAAAAAAGGAAAAAAAAAAAAATACTAAAGAAGTAAAAAAAGGTCAATAAAAAGGATCAGCTAACATGTTTGCACCGTTACTGGCTATCAGCTGATATATTGAGATTTATCAATTTATATCAGCCATAACAATAGGTTCAAGTCTTGATGCTTGTTAGATAGAAAACCATTTGACCATATCAATCAAGTCGAATAATGCTAAGAGAATACATGCGATTAGGTCTGTGGCTATGCCCTGCCAACTTGTTTGAGAGAATGAAATAATGCTTAGACTGATGGATGTAAATTTTCTTAGTTTTCTTTTTTTTTTTTTTTCGTTTTCTGAACGATATGGTGGTCTTTTGCCACCATCCAAGATTGAACGAGGATATCCTTCTGCGGGGAGTTGTTTGCTACCCAGGCAAACTTAATGCATCGTGCCAGAGATAAATTTGTGTAAGTATGATCTGCTGGACATGCCGCCACCAAAGTGATGCACCTTGTTGAAAGCCACTGATATCAAAACTTGCAACAGGAAAATGTGGGCAATAAATCAGAAAAAAATCCTAACAAATCAGGTGTACACCAAGGGTAAGATTCAAATTACTGTCCAATTTTAAGCTTTACATAAGCTCTCTTTGGTTGTTGACGGTATGAAGGAAAGGGAATTGAAAAATGGGTTGGAACATCGGGTAGATTCACAGCACAAAAGTGTTACTTTTAAGTCTTTGTTTGGTTGCTAAGACAAAATAAAAATAAAAAAAATGAAAAGAATGATAAATTGATGAAAGAATAGAAAAGGAGAAAAATGATTAGTTTCTCGTGTGAGGTAGTTGTTGAGAAAGTAGTTGATATCTTGTTATCTTGAACCACTTGTCTTTTTATCATTCTCCAAAAGTAGCTATCTTGGAGGGGGGAAAATTGAACTTATTAGGACAAAAAGGAGACTCCTTCCAAAAAAAATTGTTTTGTCTTCATTTTCTAAGCAACCAACAAGAGCCTTAGAGTTTTGACTGACTGATGCTTCTAGTGTACTGGACTATATGCTGGTTCACAACTAGGTTCATTGAGTGGACCATAACAGAACACAAACAAATAATCTCATAGATTTCTCTTTAATCACAAATACAGAAATTACCAGAACTGACCTATTTATCCTCTCATGGCAAAGTGGAAAATGTTTGTTGGAACTTCTGTGCAACATACAGATAACTTGAGCAACCCACGGTTCCCAAGCACGCACTGGGATCTGCTGATTTTATATACTCTGGATACATGCCATATTGGCTCTCTGCTTTCAGACACTGTTTTATCGGCTCCTGTCTCAAACGGTAGGGTATTAAGGCAACATTTTTTGGCATTCGGCCATCCAAACACTCGAGATCCTCAAATGTTTTGAGCCGAACATGTATAGATTTTCTCTTTCCACAAAAGGTGATACAACAGCATGAAAGCTAAGAAATGGTATAGCTATATGCTAGAATGAGTTAAATAATTCTTGTGCTGTTCAACCTCGTCCACCATTTCCTCTTTGCCTTATCTGAATTTGCATCATCAGTTCTGAGCTTGTTTATAATCACCTTGCTCTCTCTTAGCCGCAAACTAAAATCCTTCTTCCATGATTCAAAATTCTGCTTTAGGCTCTTCAGTTCCCTTTCTGGATTTAGACTTGCTTCTGCCTGCCTCGACTTCACCTCCACCAAGAAGTTCACATCATCTGCAAAAACCTGACTCTGCTGCTCGAATTCTTCAGCCAAACGGCTGATGACATTAAGGCCTGAACTCATATCTCTGTCCAGGACCCGGGACCCCAATCGCTTACCTCTTTCATCCGCCCTTTTGTTGCAATATGGTTTCCATTACTGTCCCAGCTTTGGTCCATGGATGCATCGGATCTTCGCTCTGCATCATCTGTGGCAAGGCTTTTTTTGCCACTGAGAGGCTCGACTGTAAGGATCTCATCTGTTTCTGCCACACTTCCTCCATGGAACTCATCTTCTGCTCATACTCTGACCAACGGTTCTCATACTGCTGTAGCCTCTGATGGAGTATCTCATTCTCCTCTTCCTTCTCTCTTAGTGCAGCCTCAGCCTTTAGAATCCTTCTTTGCAGCTCTGCAAGGAAAGATGCCTTCACCTGCACTTCATCAGATTCCTGAAGCAAAATTTCAACAGGGATTAATTCAATCAAACCAAGTGCAGAAGCAACATAAGGTGGCAATGACCGAGAGGCTTGCTAAACCAATCAGAGAGGCCAAGTCATATGTTTTTTTCTTCATTATAAAAATTGTTTACCAAACTACAAGCTTCTTGGTTAACCTGACAAACAAGGCAGGTACATCAAAAAAAAAGACAAACGAGAAAACAATAGAATGACAGAATAATAGAGGGTTGCAATAGGCATCACAAATCCACAGATGGTGACTTAGAAGAGGTAGGCATCTGTGTTGGAGAACGCACTTGTGCAAATACATGAGTTCAATTAAAAACGACTAACATTTGAGAACTTGGATTGCTTTTTGGTTTCACCTGGATTTTGTTGAGGTTCAATTTCCACAGCTTCAAGTTTTCACAGCTTCCGAAGTTTTGCTCAAGGTTTTGAAGATTGAGTCAGAAAAACCAACATAAATTCAAAAAAATGAAAAATAAGATCAAAATAGAAGAAACCAAGGAACATAATTACCCAATATTTTAGAGCATGTTGTACTACATAGGTTCATCATTTGTATAGTAAATTTAGGCTGATATGAGTGAGATTTAGTATTTATTCACTGTTCTATGAACATATGTTTATACATGTAACATATTTTTGAACTGTAGTTGTTGGAAAATTCATTTTATTACATTTTAATAAAACTCACAAATATATTGAATATGGATTATTTTAGTATTTTTGTGGTTTAAGTGGTTATTTAATCAAATACATGTAGTCAAGGTTTTAAATCCCATGGGATAAAGGTGTCTTGGTTTCTCCGTGAAATGGGATGTTTCGCTGTCCTGTCCCATTCCAATAGCAGTCCTAGTCATACAACCCGATGGACATCCTCCATTTTTCTTCCTTTCTTTCCTTTTTTTCTTTTTTCTTCTTTTCTTTCTTTTTTTCTTTCTTTTCTTCTACCTTCCTTTCTTTCCTTTTCTTCTCCCTTCCTTTCTTTTTTCATTTGTCTTCTTCTTTCCTTTCATTTTTTCCTTTCTTCATCTTTCCTTTTTTCCTTCTTTTCTCTTTCTTCTTTTTTCTTTGCATGGATGGATTTCAAAATTCCGAGCCCATCCTGGTCCCGTTTTCTCACAGGAAGGAATGGAATCGCTGGGATGCCCCCTATCTCGCTGGAACGTAAAACCTTACATGTAGTTACAGATGTTATATTTATTTCTTTAAAACATAATTTTTTTGCAAAACATCTTGCATCTCATTGTTCACGATAGTATTTATTAAGTACTAAGGAATTTTTGAAGACCTTGATCTAACAAGGGTTAAATTTATTATCAAACTCATCTTTTAACTCAAGAGAAAGAGAGAAAAACATATGCAATTCGATGCCATATAGCCTATGCACTTAACATAAAGAAAGAAATATACCAAACATAATTATAAACAACAAAAATGGTCTGAAATTAGCCAGTTTAATCGAATCTGACAATAACATTAAACTAGATGGTCAGTTTTGGCTAGGTATCAGCCAAAATGGATCAGTTTCAGCCAAAACATAAACCTTCTATATGATTAATTTGTTGGGTTGCATTAGGCCTAATCTTAGTCATTTTGGGCTCCAAGATAGCAAATTATTTCCAGAAGAACTAGTCTGGCTCATTAATTGGTTTAGGATGGGTTTCAATTAACTTGAACATGACATAACATGTAGCTTCTGTCTTAAATAAAGAAATCAAAACAAGAGGAACCCAAAATGTGTGTTGTGTGAATGCCAAGACAAAACTACCGATATCCTATTTTATACTTGCAGCTTCTTTAAAGAGTTCTAGTCTGAAATAATGAACTAGTTTCAGGCCAGAAATGATCCTCTTATGGACCATATGGAATGCACTACTTGGATAGACTCACTCCATAATAAGACAGAATAGTCTGGTACATCATCACAGCTACTACAGAATGGAGCATATGGCTGGAGAGAAAAAAGGGACTTCAGAGTGCAGAAGAACAATGAGGAAGGAGTGCAGCATTGGGCATAGGCTCTAGTTTTTGATTGGGTCTATGTGTTGAATAAAGATGACAAGCTCAAGACCTTGTGATCTACTCAAAACAAGGCCATGTTTTCTCTCTTGTCTAACTTATATCCCCTATCCACTTCTTATATTCTCCATGTCTATATTTCCTTCATTTTTCTAAACTTCTCTCCCCTACCTGAAGATGTTTGTGTCAATTTCATTTTCTTAATGAAATTGATCAGAGATGATCTCCTTTTCAAAAAATAAAAAATAAAATAAAAATAAAGAAGAAATTAGATAAAATTTAAGAAAATCTATCTCAAAGTTCTTTCATGGTTCAAACCTAGGACCCTCTCCTTAGCACACCAGGGAAAGGGTTTCTTCCCAATTGACCCAAAGTCTTGTTGGTGGGTTTGTCACAAAGTTTGCATTGGAGCCTTTACTCTTAAATACTTTCATCAACAAAACAACATGCATTCCTCGGTTACCATACAGCTGGGCCATGAATATTGTAAGCTACTTATAGGTTATCAACATGATAAATACAAATGGCTATCAATTCTAACACTCTACAAAAGGCTACAAGTGTAATGTCATACTATATCATACGTTCATTTATTGCGAACATGTAGCTTCTGTCTTAAATAAAGAAATCAAAACAAGAGGAACCCAAAATGTGTGTTGTGTGAATGCCAAGACAAAACTACCGATATCCTATTTTATACTTGCAGCTTCTTTAAAGAGTTCTGGTCTCAAATAATGAACTAGTTTCAGGCCAGAAATGATCCTCTTATGGACCATATGGAATGCCCTACTTGGATAGACTCACTCCATAATAAGACAGAATAGTCTGGTACATCATCACAGCTACTACAGACTGGAGCATATGGCTGGAGAGAAAATAGGGACTTTAGAGTGCAGAAGAACAATGAGGAAGGAGCGCGGCATTGGGCATAGGCTCTAGTTTCTGACTGGGTCTATGTGTTGAATAAAGATGACAAGCTCAAGACCTTGTGATCTACTCAAAACAAGGCCATGTTTTTCTCTCTTGTCTAACTTATATCCCCCTATCCACTTCTTATATTCTCCATGTCTATATTTCCTTCATTTTTCTAAACTTCTCTCCCCTACTTGAAGATGTTTGTGTCAGTTTCATTTTCTTAATTAAATTGATCAGAGATGATCTCTCCTTTTCAAAAAATAAAAAAATAAAAATAAAAAATAAAGAAGCAATTAGACAAAATTTAAGAAAAATCTGTCTCAAAGTTCTTTCATGGTTCAAACCTAGGACCCTCTCCTTAGCACACCAGGGAAAGGGTTTCTACCCAATTGACCCAAAGTCTTGTTGGTGGGTTTGTCACAAAGTTTGCATTGGAGCCTTTACTCTTAAATACTTTCATCAACAAAACAACATGCATTCCTCGGTTACCGTACAGCTGGGCCATGAATATTGTAAGCTACTTATAGGTGATCAACATGATAAATACAAATGGCTATCAATTCTAACACTCTACAAAAGGCTACAAGCATAATGTCATACTATATCATACGTTCATTTATTGCGAACTGTAATGGTCAACCACAATGGGCTGTAGTCTGAAGGGCAATTAATGTTTTAAAGGGGTAAAGCCATATATGCATGAATAAAGATATGGTTGAGCAAGCATGCAAGCTTGCAAACACAATATTTTACCACAAACAGCATAACATAGCTGGATGGTTGCATCTGAAACCATGAGGCTCACTTGCCTTTACAAAGACACTCTATTGATGCACAACATCTCTCTAATATAGGTACATCAAATTTGGTGCCTAGGTCATCTGCCACTCTGCCTAGAAGCCTAGGTTCTCTGCCACTCTGCCTAGAAACTAGGTAGGCCTTACCATTAAGGTGCAAGATAATTGAGCAATGTATTAGTCAATGCTACACAAAGAATCCATTCACCAATTCATCAGTAGCCCTCTGCAAGTCCACTATCCACAAAAGAGACAAGCTCCTTAGCAGTTGGTCCAACTATTGACAACCCTCAAGAATCTTTCTGGAACAGTTTGGTGGCCCAAACAGGTACATCTTTCACCTTTTCTTCTATTTTCTTCCCTTCTCTAATCTTATTCTCTACCTTCCTTTCTTTCTTCTTTATCTCTCTCTTTTCTCCTCTTATTCTCTTTCTTCCCTTTTCCTCTGTTCTTTTTCAATTCTTCCTATACTCTGTCCACCAGTGAAGCCTTTGTCCAGAATTCTTTGCCACCAGCAAAGCCTTAATCTCTCTATCCTACATTACCCACTGATGAAGCCTTATTCTTTCATACTTTGCCCCCTATTGAAGGCTTAACACATTCTGTTCATACTTTATGATTCAGCGAAGTCCCTACATTCTGCTCATAAAACCATGACAAGTACTCTTCTAGGAAGTTCATCATCCCAACAAAGCCACTACCTTGTAGGGGTCATCTTGTGATGCATAGGTTTCGTAGTGAAGCCTTGCCATGAGACTAATTCGATCCCTACAAGGTGAATATAAGTTGATTACATGAACAATACTGTAAAGTGAAATAGCACGAGTTCACAATTATGGTCAATTTTCATGATTATATCATCTACTTGTCTGATTGACTTTCTGCCAGAAAGCATGAAAAAATTGAAAACATCTTAGCAATCCAAATTTTTTGCCAATCTGATGTCCAAATGGTCACCATAGCTTGTAGATTCTAGGCCTATGAATCTGGATTTTGGACCAATTTTTCAACAGCTGAATATTCATTAGTTCAAGCATGATCCAAGTTATTTGGTGAAATTAGCAATTTGCCCCTTCTTCTAAAAATAGATAAATTACATATATTAATAATATTGAGTCAAAATATGACTCAAAAAAGGGCATCCCAGTGTATAAGGCTCTTGCCACTACAAATCTTGGTAGGGTCAGATATATGCAGCCTATCCCACACAAGCAAAGAGACCGTTTCCATGTTTCAAACCATGACACTTTAGGTCACAATGGAGCAACCTTACCATTGCACCAAGACCCACTCTCTCAAAATATAACTCAAACATCACTATAAATCATAAATTATTGCCAAAGGCATTCTCTCCCTTTTGTTACCATTGTAACCCCAAAGCGTAAACTATGCTCAAGAGTATTTGTGCCATTTTTTATTATAATATGCACATCTTGCATGTTTGCATTTCTTTTAAATTATTTATAAATTCTTGGACAGGTAGTTGATTTTCAACGAGCTTAATCCATTGTAACAAGATGTATGCATTATGACATGTATATCAGGATTTTCAATGCAAGCTTTGTGTCAATTCATTGTCCCAAGATTAGCACTGAAACCTCTTTTTTAGCGATAGTGCATGCTTTAAAAGCTCCAAGGTTTTGAGAATGTCCAAGCATCCTCATATTTATTTAAAGAGCTGCATGGCTAGTTTCTTCTTGGGTGGGGATGTCTTGATTATGGGATTCTACTACCTGAACCATGGGTGGAGGTGTAGCCTTTAATCCTATCGGTATTAGTATTTCCTCTTCCTCGATATCTGACTAATGATTTTGAGGATTCTCCAAGAAGGATTGGTTCAATACAGTTGCAAGTGAAGGTATTAAAGCAATCCAATCCCCCGATATTGTAAAGTCAATTGGATGCCAACTCACCTCCAATCCCTTATTCTGTGAATCTACACAAACGCTTGAATTGAAAATGATTCAGCCTAGTGAAGAGAAAAGGCAGAGATAAGTAATATATAAGATGAGTGCGGGGACCATATCTCCTACATTTCTAAGAACCTAGTTAATTATGCATGTTTATATGAGCAACCTCCAATTGAGCTGGTTGAAAATAAATAAGCCATCAAAGAATGTACAAATAATATTTAAGAGATGCAAGTCTGCAAAGTGTAGATATTATGATACAAGATGGCAAAAACATCCTTGATCATACATCATGCTTTTAAGATATCATGATAACAAATGGACAAGAATGCCTTTTGGTAATGATTAATCATTTATAATCATATTTGAGTTACATTTTGATTCAATATTAATAATATATGTCATTGATCATTTTTTAGAACAAAGGAAATTGCTAGTTTAACCAAATGGCCTTGGATCATGCATTGAAAGGGCATTAGGAGATTTCTTAGTGTCAATTGATTAGAATTATCCATTTTTTATTTGAGTTACGAACGTTAGATTAATATTTAAACTGCACACAAGTTTAGGTTGCATTTCCAATTTGATTCGTGTTGGAGTAGGACTTTAACATGAGATTTGGCCGATGTTTATGAAACTGGGTAAAAGCTAGAATATAATAAATTATATCCAATGTTCATCTTTGAAGTTTCAAAGTTTATTGATTTTGACTAATTTGCAGGAAGTATTATTGAAGGTCAGTTAGATCATTGGATCAATTTGGTTCACTATGAGTCAAATTGGGCTCAAATTGAGAACCATCATGAACCAGCTACAAGCCAACTAAGATTAGGTTCACGACCATATGGTTAAAAGTTAAACAATCTGAGATGGAAGAACTTTTATAATAGTAGCACAAGCATTGCTGTACTCACCTGATAGTTGAGTTCAGTCTTTAAGTATCTGCTTTGAGTTCAGACCTGGACTCATGTAGAAACAGTTCAACTAAGTCACATCTGACTCTAATTTATACAAAATATTACCCTACATCAGATGTGCATAATCCCCACAATAATAAAAGCCAGTTAGGCCCAATCTACACTATTGCTGCAAGATCCTGCATTGGATTGCCTCAAAATCTGAACACGAAGGAGTTTAGAAAGTCTTGTTTGATCAGGTGAACAGTTTCTTGATGTGGTAAGTAAAAATCAATTTTGCTACTATGAATCATCAGGTATCCATGAACGAGTCTAGAATCTAGATTCATACGTCCACTACCAAAGAGGCACAACAACAATTCCAGTCATCAGATTGGCCTGAGATCTGAATACTATATAATCTGACGGTCTGCTTCAATAAAATCAAATAGAAATATAGAATTTTGATCAGATAAGCGAAACTGGTTCGATGAATCCTTGAAATATTAGGTGCTTAGAAACCAGCTTAAAATATAAAATAACGTCTGAAATCTAAAAGACATAGATGAATTCAATCCAGATTAATTTAATCAGTTTAAATAGATTTTCAATCAGATAAGTTAGATGAATTCCACAAAACTCATGAAAATTCAGGTATTGAGAAACTGGTTCGAAATCCAGATTCATAGACCTAGATTTTAAATATGTAGCAACCATTCAGACATTGGATCGGCCTGACATTTGGACTGCTAAGACATCTTCATGCCCTATTGAAGAAAGTCAGTCAGGTTAACAGATGCTATAATAAACAGAATAGACCACTGCCATGAATTCCTGCAATTCTTCTTCCAATCATTTTCATATCGTGCTTTATAGAGATCAAATTAGTCTTCTCACAAGGCTTTATTGGGAAACTTCTGCATCACAAGATTGTCCCCGAGGTCAACTATTCAACATCCAAAGGCAGCCCTGGAGATTTCACTGACTAGAGTTTAATGATATGTATCCAGAGAAAGAGTTTAAAGGTTGTGACGTTTTATCCCACTGCCTCCTTGAGCATCATTCAACAACTCATTCATTTCCAATCTCTATCTCAAGTAACAGATATAATAGTGCTTCTTTAATGACGTAAATAGTACTCCTTGCTAATCTGCTAAATAGTTCAGTGCACATATTGGATAATCCTGGAGAATCCCATCTGTTAGTTGTTTGTGCGCTTTAGACTTCTTAGAATTCATGTGAGGCCCATGGAATAATTGGAAGGACACTGTAACTATCGCAGAAGTTGGATTATATACTTCCTGAATATGCAATTGGACCAGTTATTCCCAAAATAATGGACCTAAGAAGTGCTATGAAGGCTTATCCCTCTCCTGTAGACTTATCACAACATCTTTTTATGCTGCATATGTTCCATATAGGTTGATAACAATATGCAATCAGGTTCACCATCACAATAATATTTTCTTGTTATTTTGCTCTTTTCTGTTTTCTTATTCATCTTCTATGCTTCTCATTCCTTTTCTTTAATGGCCAATCTCATTACAATAGTCGTCCATTTCAGGTCTTCCTTTATTCCATAAAAGATAATGGAGAATCAATGATGATGATGATCATTGGTGGCTGTGCTGAACTATCTATTTGCAAGGAACTAGATATAGCCTTTAGCCATTAAACAATAGTTGACAAACTTATTGTCACTTTCCTAATTAGTTTTGATGTGCTACTAAGACACTGTTGCTTACTGTTCAAACATATTGTGCCGAATGTCTATGATACATCTATGTCAACAGTTATTAATTACAATTTTCAATCTTTTATTCTATAGCTAAAAAAATGTCAACTGTCTATGGTTTCCAATAACAATATGAGAAGTCAGCCAAATTCCAAAAATCTGGGATAGAATTACAGGAATCATTCATATCCTAATATTCATAACTCATAAGTATGATTTTTATGACAAATCACAAATGCAGCAATGCATCATGAAAAGCAACTTGCTCACAATGGAGGCAATGCTACTGTTTATCAAAAGGTCACAACAAGTGTCAGACAGGAATTTATGCACCATACAAATAAGTCATGTAAGTCAAGCCACAAGGATGGTACAATTGGTAGAAGTGGAAGGATACTAATGGTGGGAAAAGAAAAGAGGAAACTGAGGTTATAGGAGAGCACAAGCATTGAGATTTTCCACAAACCAAATATCTGCTAAACAACCAATGAAGTATCAAATATGGTTCTCAATATTTAAGTTAATCAAGCATACCAACATTGATGATACATGATGGAAGAGCTTAGCTAATGTCTACAGTTTAATATATGCTGAAAGAAAGAAACAATTGAGCCAGAATTCTTATTGCAGTAATCCACAGAATACAGCAAATTTATATACATGTGGAGAATTTGAAATTAGATATACTAGAATTATTAGAGGATGAAACAAACAGATGCATATATTACCTTTGTGCCTTCAAGTTTCTTGGCAGTGTTCAGTAAACCAACATCTCCAGAACACCTTCTCACAAGCCATCCACGAATAACTGTTTAATATAATTGATGCATTGGTAAGCCAAATATTATGCTCTAACTAGACCGAGTCCAATAAAGCATCTAAAGTAAAATGTGGAGGTTCTAACCGGACTGTATTACAACTGCAGCATTACGAACATCTATAAAACTTTTTCTAGAAGATTGAGATTTTATATATCTCTGTAAAACAATTGCAGCTCTGTGTCTCTGTAACAAGCCTGAGTAAATCTGTCTAGTCTTCTCACCTCGAATGACTGAAAAAATATAGCAACAATTTAAAACTTCCATAATTTCTTACTGACATCAATAGACAAAAACACCTAATTAGATATCTACAAACAGATCACGAAATGATTTCCCCAATATGGAACAATTCAAATAATTAAAAAGAGATGAGAAAATACATGATTGCAATGTAACAATTGCTTTTCTGCGCTCCTTCACATGACAACGAGCTTTATGTCCTCGAAAACAGCTCTGAACCCTTAAAATACCATGAAGGGTACGGTTTCTTGTATCTTCAAGTGCACCAATCTATAAATTGTAAAATATCAATAAGAAGAACAAGAGAGTTGATATAGTTGCGAACTTGCTATAATAGGCAAACAAAAGGGGGGAAAAAGAAAAGGCATCAATGAATTAGTGACAATTTTGTCATGGCTCTTGCATGTTCTCCTTTGTCAAGCTGATAATATATCTTGACAGAACAGCACCTATTGAGCAAGACAAAAGATGTGGAATATAAACAATCACAGTAGAAAGGGAAGATAAAAGAAAAACCTCAAAATAATTTGATATTATAGGACTACATGAATAGTTTGGGGAACTCAATAAATTGGACCAATCACACTTGAATGAGCACTCAAGCAACTGTTTGCACATTCTACTATCTAGAGTATTTATCTCACCTGTCCAGGGCGGAAGAACAATTTTGTGTAGCCAACTTGATACATCTCTGGGACAATATTGAACTGCTGAAGAATTGCCACTGAAACACTAAGTGGGTCTCGAGATGCCACATTCTCAAGAAGAAGAAAGCCGTACCTGATAAAAGTAAAGAAAAGATACTTGTACACTGGGAAATTGATAAAAGATATACATGATTTCTTAACTGCAGAATCAGCAGATGGATTATTACCTTCTAGCAAATTTTTGGTGAGACATTCTGGTAGGATAGCCAGATCTTGATATGCGAACAACTTCTAGAACTCCACAACATCTTAGTTGCTGGAGTACAAGTCCTTGTACATAAGTTGCAGGCAGCTGCAAGTTATTTGGCTTAATGCAACGTATAAAATGGGGTGTTGTGTTTTCAAGTCTTTGCATCAGTTGAAATAGTTGCCCTAAACAAGGAAAAAAATGAATAAGAGCAGGCAAGTTTACGAACTCCATTCTGACATAGGTAAGAGAGTTTTGGATAGTATATCTTATGACAAAACCTGGGTTTACAAGTTGTCAATTAATGATCTAAAGTAAATTTCACCTCACTGCATACATTGGACTAGTTATAAGGAAGTAGGCCTTACATGAGCCATAAATGGTCCGGTATATAGCCTAAGGGATAAAAATTACATATAAAGGAACCCTCCTTTCCTAGGAAGAAATGGCTTCTATGATGATATCCCTAGAAGACATAAGATGCAAAAAAATAATAAACAAAAAATGAAAGAACTTACAAAATATGAATTTCTGGAACTCCATTTTTAAAGACTCAGAAATTTCAAAATACTTGATGATGATGACCATAAACAAAGTAAACCCAACTGATACCTATGATATGTCTCTTGGATATTGACCTAAATAACATAGGATTTCAAAACCACCAAAAGTTTAGCTCCTTGAAATCAACATTGAGCCTTTCAAGGAACTCCTGTAAAATTATATAAGCTACTCTTTACTGAACTACAAAAGAAAAAAATACAAAAATCAAAAGAATACCCAATAATGAAAGGAATTCGTGCTTCTACTTAACGGGATTTTGATTCGATCAGGGTCTTTCCCACTTAACCTGACATATTGTTGAACCGAACAGGGCCATAAGAAGATACAAGGTACCCTAAATTACTAAATACTTCAATCAAAAGAGGGAGAAGCAAGCCTAGTTGAGTAATCTATCAATTGGTTCCTCTGCTCTGCAAAAAGTATAAGCTTCACCTGTTTATTAGACCCATTGCACTGAATGAATAAAGTAATCAAAAGTAACAACTTGACAAGATGTCACAACATTGCTGTTTTTCCAGCTATGCAGATAAAGTTGTTTTGAGCATCAAGTTAAGATGTACGACTACCATTGACTTGAGTAGTAGAGTGTCTATCGCAAATTGAATCAAATATTCAAATATAAATACAAGGAACCAACAACTGCAAATTACATTAGAATCTTTCCACACACACACACACACAACAACAAAAAAATAAAATAAAATAAATAAAATAAAAACCTAATGAAGCACTCCAAGTAGAAGACAGTTGCTATCTTTCAGGCAGTAGCAATACAATAGCACATGATTTCTCTACAAGATTTCAGTTGACCATGGTTGCTAAAACCCTAGTGCCACGGTTGGGATCTTGAATTAAGTATCGATTTCAAAAGTTGCAAAAGGCAATTGCCAATGAGATAGAATGATAAAATTTACCTTAGGATTAGAAACCTGATATGCAAACATTAGAAATCATAATCACAATCATCTAGCCTTTTCCCAACAACCTGAATCAGTTTTATGAAATCTCATTCATCAAGTATCTTTATAAAGGGCCACTTATGATGTTCTCTTATATCCTTCCTCCCAACCTCCATCCATGTTAATTTAGGCCATCCTCTTCCTTTCCTACAACTTTCAACCAACTAAAAGTACCTCTCAATATAAGAGCCTCCTTAGACTTTTGTTGTATATATCTATACCATTTCAATTGATTTCTGATCAGTTTGTCCTTAATTTGCGCAATTCCTATAGATCCTCTAATATATTCATTTCTCAATCTTAATATTCTCACTTCTACAGCCCTTAATTTCTTTCATATACTTTCTTTATTTCCAGCACTGATACATACAACATTGCAGGCCTTATCAACCGGCTCTAATTCCATTACATTATATTATATCATATATTTATATATATCCTCATCTATCTCCTAATTACTTTGTTTAACAGATCCTAATCAGTCACTCTATGCTACCTCTTGTCCATCAATCTTAATGGATATTACATCTTCTCATTAAATTTGTATTCCATATATTCTATCTTCGTTCTACCAATTTTTAAGCCCTTATCCTCTAAAATTTCCTTCATAATTCCAATTTAGTATTTAATCTACTAAGCAAAAAGAAAGTAATATATCAAACTCAAAAAAAAACATTCAATCACACTGCAACTCATTTTTGGCATTATTCAAGAATAAACAAGCAGAGAATGCAACACTTATGAGTTATGACTCCTCCAGTTTGTCAAACACCTCTCCAGCAGCTAGCCTTATTTTTTATTCAAGAAAAGGCAAACTAGAAAAGACAGCAAATCCTGTTTAATTTCTACTACAGAGTCTATATACAAAAGTAAACTCCTTACCTTAAACTTTGTTGCAACACTTAGCCTTTGAGAATCTGCAGCACTGGGTCTATATGGGTTGCTGGCAACATCTGCAGATTGAGCAAGCATTTTGGATGCAAATATTGGAGGAAGTTGGCTTTTGCAAGAAGCAAGAAGTTGAATAGAATCCATGTGCAATAAATCCCTATTCTTCTCCAAAAACCCCGATGTGTCATAGGCAACCTGATTACAGGAGTTAAGTATCAATAACTTTGAATTAAAATTTCAAAAAAATTATTTTGCAGATTTAGGAAGGATATCACTAGCAACCTCCCCTGCATAATGATGAACAGTGAAAGCTTTGCCTCTTTCCCCCTAAAGCAAGGATTAGAATTAAGATGCTGCTTAAGCTTGTTTGCAAAAGTTAGGTCAGTGCCATTTGGAAAAGTAGACTCCTCATCCAGAAGAGACAGTAATCCTAACGGCTTCTGCAGTAGAGAGAAGACAGACAGCAAATATATATTAATAATATATCATGATCAATACTCTAAAATAATTATATAATAGAATTTTTTACTTGCATACTATCATAATAGCAGAATTGTAAAAGCAGAACCACAGTTTAGGTTCGAGTAAAATATCTATGTTGTATGGCACGCTCCAATAGTTAATGGAGGCAACACAACATTGACCATACACACATGACCTGGACGACACACTTCTTCATTCTCCAAGGTGGAGCTATTTTTGGTCATACATGAGCATCGTGATAGGTGCCTATATTAGATTTTTTATGTACATTAATGCATGTACCATGTGCAACCTATCCACAATGATAACACCTTGTCTTGATGCACATCCAATGCCATAAAGCCATCAATGATCAAGTAGCCATCAAGTTCAAGTGGAACAAAGATGATCCATAACCCCTTCAGGACCTCTGATTGCATTGGCGTGCTTCAAACACCACCCCCCACAACCACACAACACTGCTTAGCAAACCTAGATGTACACATACATCAATGAAATGCATATGCACGTGCCATATGTGCACCAGGTCTCTTCTGAATATTCAACAAGAACCAGTATCAGATAAAGAGAACAAGGTTGCCTACTGGATGATCTGGATCTATGGAGTGAGTCATGCCCTCAGATACTTCCATAAAACCTGTAGACTGTGTCATGATTATGAAAATATGATTTGATAATGCTATCCATAACAGTATGCCATCTTTTGAATTGGAATGATCCGAATAACACAAATGAAGAAAGATGACTCCAAATACATGACACTGGGCTCATTTGATATGATTGTGTATGTGTACAAGTTACTGAAATTACTCGGAAATGAAGTCAACATATATTGTCATACAAAACTTGGTATGTATCAAAGTCAAGCACAACCATCACTGTTAATAAAGATCAATCAGACACAACAAGACAAATATATGGTAATACCAAGCAATGACTGATATATGATTTCTCAATGCCAATACAAGAACTAGAATAGATTTCGAGGTGGAAGATAAATCATCCACTTTAAATATCATTATTTTAACAACTGGCATTTGAAATACAAAGTATAGAAAATTGATCATAAATGCAATATAGTAAACAATAGAAAAACTTACTTTCTCAAAAAGATTTAGACAATCCTGATTGTCTTCAAAGTCAACTTTTGCCCAGTCAATGCCATCTTGGATATATTCCTGATATAAGAAATCAAAACTGAGTATCAAGAGTTTTAGACATAAAGAAAATTGAAGAAAATGATGGGTACAATTATGTGGAATTGTAAAATTTTATAATACAAACATCAATTTACATCCGCATCCATTAAATTCTCAAACCGGTAAGAGAGAAACATGATGGATATTTTAAAATAAAAGTGAGAAACAAGGAAACTGGAGAATGTAAAATAAAGATTACAATTTAACCAATTCATATGGCTTTGGACCCAATAAAGTGATAAACAACTATAGCTTCTTAATAAACAGGACATGAACAACCAATTACAAATTTACCACTAAAATGTGCACTAACAAGACTACACAATGAGAGCATGCAATTTAGATCAGCTAGGGGACATAATATGGCATGTGGTGTTTAAAGCAAATCTGAAAATTAAAAAACTACAAAATGTAATTTTTCACTTTGGCTTGCTCAAGACAAAAAGCAGCAACAAGGTTCATAGTACCTAGAATTATAATGGAGAAGAATATCAAACATCCATGAACAAACTATTGATTCAAACTATTGAATCTACATTCAAATATTAGAAGTGGTCCTTGGACAAAGGACACGACTAGAAACAGATCATCCAAACAACTCCTGTATAAACTAAAATAATCAAGTGTACCATAGAAAGATGAAGAATTCATGGCTAGATCAGATTTTAGATCTTGGTGGATTGCCCATAAATGGAAACTAATTGGCATATATCTAATTTGGTATGGTGATTTTAACAGGAATGATTTGGAGCTGATGCTTTTGAAAGGTTTGACAAATTTTCTCATGGTTTTATTTGAAGGACCCATCCTTAGTCATCTAATCATTTTCCACATGCTAATGGCCATGATACACATTGTTTGATTCACCCTAAAGAATGATCCCTGGTATGGAATAACATATGAACTAAGTTATAGCATAAACTTATGTACATGAACTCTTCCCATAGGAGTCTAGCTATAATATCATAGTAGGAGGTATGTTAAGCACCTTAGTTGGTGGTGCATGCAAGAAGGAGACCTAAGTTGATGTATGCTCCCCTTCCCTCTCCTAGTCATTACAGGAGTTCCCCAAGGATTGCCCCTCTTTATACACTTAAGGCCTATAACCAGGTGTATTATATGCCTCAGATTGACCACCACACCACTCATACAAAATAGAGTGGACTTAATAGTACAGAATGAAAGACAAGTAGACAAGGGTTGGAGCATAAAATCTTTGAAGACTCTCAGAAGACTTTTGCAGTTGCATATTCTCGTTATCAAGCTTAGAAGAGTCCTGTGACCAAGTCAAGCTGCAGTTCACTTATTCTCATTATCCAGCTTAGAAGACTCCTATGACCAAGCCAAGCTTCTAAATCATGATATGAACTAGAAGAACATGAAAATATGATCATGTCAAGCTCAAGTGATTAATTTTTCAGTTGCAGTTGAACAGTATTTGCTTTCTGTTTCATTGAGCATCTAGATTTAGCACATAGGGGTAGTTTGGCATTGCTTTTATTTCTTGTTTTTACATTTTGAAACGAACATTACACAAATAGAGACAGAAAACATGCTTATGCTATTGTTTTTATGTTCTGTTTTTTAAAAGTCATTCTTATTACTTCTAGAAAGACTAAAAGTAAGAAATCGTTACAACAATTCAATAATAAGAACTTATGTTTTTTTACCACCACCAACACCTTCACCACCTCTACCACCACAATTTCATTGCCACCGAGGCCATCACCTCTACCACCGATGCTGCCTCTACCACCATCACTTCCACAAGGTCATCACCTTCATCATTGCCTCCTTTGCCATGCCATTGCCGCCATTATCATCACCTCCACATTGCCAGCTCCCTTGGTGCCACTACCACCATTACTATGATCATCACCTCCACATTGGTGCCCTTGTGACCACCACTATCATCGCCACCTACGCTATACCAATGTAACCATTGTCACCACCTCCACCATGCCATTGTCTCTCCTGCCACCAACACCAATGTTGTCTATTGCCTCTACTACAACTACATTGCCCCCAGTGCTACTATCACCATCTCCACCATCACTATTATGTTTATGTTTTTAAAAATAATTGTCAATACCTAACATATTTATATTTTAATTTTAACCATAACTGGTGCAGTTCGGGTATTCAATTCAGAACGCCGACAAAAACAATGCAAGGGAGAAGGAAAGAGAAGAAGAGAGAGAGAAGAGAAGAGGAAAGGAAAGGGAAACACTAGCCGTGGGTAGTGGTGGCCCGCCAAGGCGCCAAGCCTTTAGGTCTCTATGATCCTTCTTGAGATGTGAGAAGAGAAAGAGATAAAGAGAAAGAAGAAGGGGAAGGTAGTGGGGAGGCGATCAGAGGACTGCCAAACGGCCCAAAATACCTCCAGACCCAATATACAGTGAAACCAGATGGTCCAAAACCCATATCGGCTTCAATATATATCGGATTTTTAAAAACTTGACAAACCCATGACAGCCATGGGATTGTTTTGGGCCGTCTAATGGCCATGCCAACTACCCGATGGACCTTCGACGGCCTCCCGCTGCCTTCTCCTCTCTCCTCGACCGTCTGATGGCCATGGCAACTACTCGATGGACCTCCGACGGCCTCCTAACCGCCTTCTCCTCTCTCCTCTCCCACCCTTCTCTCTATCTATCTCTCCCTCTCTCATTTCTTTAGCGAAGGACCGCAGAGCCTGAGAGGCCTTGACAACCCTCCAATAGCCTCCGTGGCCCTCCAATGGCCATTGCCAATGTCTACGTCGGCCTCTCTTCCTTCCCTCCCTCTCCCTCCTCCCCCTCTCTTTCTCTCTCTTTTCTTACCTGATTCATCCCCCATTTCTACATCAATTCAGTCCGGTACAGTCCGATATAGGGTCGTACTGATTCACACCACCAGCCAGCCGACACGAGGTCCGATTCTGAGTCGATGGTCTCATTGGTTGCAAGGTTCTAACTTCTAAATATCAATACCGAATCTTGTATTGTTTCTTCGGTAGAATGATAAAGTATTGGTATTGACTGTATGTATCAGAACTAACAATCAATTGTTACTCTAGAAGCAAGAATGCATGCTGGTTCTTCCTCACCCTATTTGTTGTATGCTACTAAATTTACCAAATTACCCTCAAATGTGTCATTAAAACTTTAAGATGTGTTCTTAAGTGGGTCCTAACGATCATAAGCTGAAAAATGAAAAACCAAAAAAAAAAAACTACGTATTTATGATATCAAACAAGATATAACCCAATTTTGAGCTCCATTGAGCTATATTGAACAAGCTAAACTTTTGTGTCAATTCAAAATTAACTACTTTTCAATGAAGTGCTTAGTATTTATTTTGAGTATGAATACCAAATTGAGGCTTAGTACAATTAATTGCATGAGTTAACTCATCTCAAGATGCATCAAGCTCCTCACCTTAGACATCAATTAAAATTAAATTTAATAATATAATATTGCATGTATTATCATAGAATGTCCGAATTAACTCATCAAAACAACTTACATGTCATTAGCAAGGATGTAAACAGGTCAAATCAAGCTTTCATGTTTCCAGATCCACTATTACTATAATCCTAACCTAAATAAACTTGATAAAGATCATGTCCAAGCAATGATATAACTCAACACCATTTTTATTACAATAAATTAACTTAACAAACTATTTAAGCAAGTCTAGTCAAGCTAGGTCGAATGCATGGAGAGTTAGACAACTAGCTAGCTTATATAAAAAACCATGCTTGCTCCAAATCTAATGAGCCTTGATCAAGTTGGATTTTGGATAGGTTTAATTCAAAACTTCAAAAACATAAAGATGCCCTTCAAATTTATCTAATTGCAAACCAAGCCGTAGCTTAATGGTCAATTTCCTTCTTATAAGTAAGTGGTAGGGTTTCTCGTGAGTGGTATTATATTTCAAGTATTTGATCTGATGTCTAATCTCAGGAAAAACCCAGGTTTAGTTCCTTCGAGTCCTCCCAACACCAAATCTCAAATATATATAATATAAATATAATTAAAATCATCAGGTAAGGATGGACCTAGCCTACCTCTCTTCTTTGGCATTCTGATACTAAATACATTTGAACAGTAGATGCAAACAAAACAAAGGGACATAACCTCTATTGGAATTTGTCATATTATATGGAAAGAGGGAAGAAGATAAATACATTCATTTAATGTTTCAGCTGCCCCTTGACTGAAAATCTTTCAGCTACTATAACTTCTATTAATGATTGCTCTTAAATCTGGCCATATCCATCATAAGCTATAGAAAGACCGAAGACGCATGGCATTTGGGCCAGGATCCAGGAGGAGGTTTAGGAGCATGATGTATACCAAATCCTTTGGAAGTTACATGAATGGGCTCAAAACCTAACAAATTAATCCTGTTAGACCAAGTTGGGTTTCATTTGTATAAAAACACACCAGTATTTCAACTCCCCATCTCAACATTCATTGTGGAGATTCATTGTTAGGTTTGTGCCATGTCAAAATTCTTAAAACTTCAAATGAATATATTTAACATATTCGTCAACTTAATAAGTTAGGATCTTCTCCGTTCTCCCTACTTAGTAGAAGTAGATAGACATGATTGGCAAAGCATAGTATAACAAATAACTATGTAGTGTCATGAATAGATCAAACTCATTTCAAAAGAAACATTTTACATGTTAATATTGCTGACAAGTTAACACTTGGAGTATCATAGATATATAAAATGATAACATATAATAATAGAATAATAAAAATATAAATAACATCATTATTTATATCATATTATACAATACTATATTGTATTCTTTTGTATTGTATTGTATACGTATGATAGTGTATATAAATGTATCATAATGGCCACCATTGACACTATATTTTAGGGCTAATAGATTTGTCATTCCATCCTTAATATATACAAAAAGCAGTTTTTCATATTAACATTGCTGATAAATTAATAGTCTGATTGACCTATTAAATGATGCTATACATAGATCACATATTTAGCTTGTTATACTTCCCTGTCAAAATCTTTAACGTCTACTATAATTTGACCCAATGGAACTCCATTTTCTTTTCTTGGTGGCTGATGATTATTTCTTGATCGAAATGTGTTTAAGTGGCAGTTTTAAAAGGATTTTAGTTGTTAGAAGAGTTAAAAATAGCGTCTAAGCTAAGAACCAAAATAGAGAGTAGTAGGATCATGTTATTCATAGTTTGGAGGTGTCGAGAGCAACATATGATGGCTACGATCAAGATCCAAGGGCAGGGAAAATGTGCATTATTAACTAGGTCTAAAGAGAGGTAAGTATGTCATAGATTGAAGTTTGGTGAGATACATGATTTCTTTAATTATATTAGCTATTTAACTTCATAATTTGGTAATACATTACATAGTTTTGATAAATTTCTTTATCCTGATATCTCATAATTTTCACATGCATCTCATGTGTATGATCTCTCTCTCTCTCTCTCTACATGCATACATACACCCATAAACTTTTAGCTTTGGCTTTTTACTGATATAAGTCTCACTAGAGGTTCTGACTTGTGACTTTTAGGTTTACTCGGGCTTATTCTAGTTCAAAGAAATGAAAACTATTGGCGCACATAGATACAAGTTGATATGGTGCCACCAACACATACAGGTATGTATCAAAATGGCCTGTACATACCACACACAGTATCGACATCCAGGGTTTTCGAATCCATGGATTCTTGCCCCAAACAAGAATGCTTACCAAATGAGGATCCAAAATCCAACCCCAACAACCAGGGCAATGTGCGATGATTATAGTCAATCATATCAAGATTCCTGTTCATCAGGTGTTGCATCAGAACGTATTGATTCAGCATGACTACATGCACATCACAACATTTTCAGATTGACATGATAGGATTCTTGCAAAAGACACTCATGATTTAATCCTATTAGATATCAAGCATATCAACCAGCTTTCAGTATCAAGGCCTTGTGCATATGACTGAGTTCTTTAATGGTCCTATATTTCTGCAACATAAAGTTGATCAAGCTCATTGAGAATCTTCAATGGAGTAGAAATAAACAGGAAAAGGTAACATACAGGTCAAAGGTGGGTCCATGTGATAATGAAGACATGTCACAAGAGCTACTTAGAATGAGATAGCAAAAGATTTTACTATCTATATAAACACAATATTAAAATCTTCAAATATATTTGTGTTCTGAAGGGAAGAAAAGAATGCAACAACTAACCACCAACTGCAAAAAGCACCATAAACATAGCAGAGATGAGTTACGATCATATATCACTCGGTTCAACATTCCTAAAACTGGTAACTTTTCATGATTCCTGTGTTTTATATCTGTACTCCATCACCACATTCAGCATTTTAAAACAGGTAAGTTTTCATAAGTTTGTTCTTTTATATTTGTGCCCTCCTAGTGTTTCAACCACTTGAGGACTGCAGAAACTTACTTCCTGTTCCAGCTTAAACAAGTGGCGATTAAAATGCTGTTGCAGCCTTTCATTTGCATAATTAATACAAAACTGTTCAAAGCTATTCTTCTGCAAAACAAGACATTTCTCATGAGAATAAATTCTACAGAACCGAAATGGACAACTAATTGCCAGAAGAACATTACATCAAAAGATTCAAAGCCATAAATATCAAGAATACTGATAGATCTGCCTGTGCGGCGCTTGCCAACAGCAAGTGATTGGTTGATCTGTTCCACCAGCCACTCAAAAAGACTAGCATATAGTGATTTGGCCAATGCATCTCTCGTATCAATTGCCTAGTGACAAAATATCAGAATGAAAATATTAAGAAATCAGAGATTAAAATAAATTATCAATCCTTCTAGTAAAGAAATCTGACAAACCTGTGAAAGAGTAAGTTTTTGGACAATATTATCATGGCCAACTTTCATTTTACGAGTTGACAAAGCTAACTTTAGATCACCAATATTGCATCCAATAAGTTTAGCGACGGTATGTGCCCCTGAAACAAATGAAATAATTCTAAGTGAAAAAACATATAGAACAATGAAGTTCACTATTTACATACTTCACAAAATATGCAAGCAGAGAATTTTACTGACAATCTAATTCAAGGCTTAGAACAATTTTTAAGAGACTTGATTTATTTAGGATTATAACACAACAATCAATGAATACCCTAAGTGATGGCAAAACAGAGACAAGAATGCTCAAGCCTCCAAAAGCATAAACCATAGCCAGCAAGCATACCTAAGCAAGAAGACACCATATAAATATAACAGATCTTTCCAATTTGATATTCTATGTATATAACTACATATATTATTTTGAATACTGCAGCGAATCAAGCATTCGTGCATGGGTACTTGCATTGTGTTTGTGCATGTGATTTGACATACTACTTTAACACTGCAGTGAATCAAGCGTCTGTTCGTGCATGTGTGTAGGTACATAATTATTTGAAAAGCAGATAAATTGAACTTTCTCAAACACACCACACAATGGTCAATTGTCCTTGTTATCATAATGTAGGAGGTTAGTGCATGAAACAGGTTGCATCATGATCCAAGCATGTACTAAATTCTTGTGGATCTAACATGTTTAGAATGGTGGGCACATAGAAGTCAGTGCACGAGGCTTATTTGTCCCTT
>KE504906.1:742151-770473 GCA_000441515.1 Elaeis oleifera
TACGGGGCGGTACGGGGCGGTATGGCATTCCATGCTCTGAGGTTTTGGATCTAACAAGAGCATACTTTGTAAGTTTCGCACGCTTAAAAATACTATCATATGGCATTTTAAGTAATTTGGACGGTCATTAGTGGAGTCTATTGCTATTTCTAAAACTTATTGTAAGCTTGAAGATCTTAAAAAGCAGCCACATCTACAACCATAAGTAGAACAAGTCAGGACCATGTTTTCCATGATTTAAAAACCATCGAAACAGGAAGGTACCATCAGTCCAGCACCATTCTGACAAGAAACAGAACAATACTGTAGTCAGAAAGCCGAAACAAGTGTTGGACAAGGTCTAAAATTCTGAACATGATACAATTGGGCGAGTTAGGGCCATTTTTGCCCGAGTCCAGACTTGTCTGATCTGTAGACCTAGCAATAATTACCTCAAATTCAAGGAACAGCAGGGACCACTTGCTCCCTTTTAAAGGAAATCATGTTTATTGACACTATCATAGCCATAGGTACAAACTTTGAACAAGTTATTCTTAACCGTGACCTTTCTTTTTTGGGATTTGAGGAATGCTTTGTACAGTTGTATCAGTCATATTTAAGAATCTGATAATGCTCGAAAATCTTAATATTGTGGCATGTACTTGTTAGATGTATGCCCTAGAAGCCAATTAGGCTAACATATGTAAATTTCTAAGGATATAATTTATATATTTTGAGTTATTAATGAAATAAATTTAGATTATTTATCATTCATGTTTTTGTGTCTATGAATAGTCCTAGGGATTAATAAAAAGATGACACATATTCTAAAAGTTAGAATTTGAGACATATGTCATTAATGATTAATTCTTGAATGCTCCCGATCAATGGATAATCACGAGGACGGTTATTATCAATCGATGCATAAGTCATTTCTTTAGGGTAGACGAATCTCAAGTCTATAGTGTGGAGACACTGGAGCGAGAGTGCAGATATTGTTAGAGAACAAAAATACCGAGTGTAACTGATACTAGAAGTCAGATGGATGACTATCCACTCGTCAATGACTTACTCGATGCTACAGTAGTGTGACTAGTTCTTAGACCTGAGTGCCTTGACTGTTCGCAATGAGGCTACTGTAGTTTGACTGTACATAAACTTGATCCCTAACTATATGGGTCCTCGTAATGCATGTTGGTTATGGTAGGCTCGTTGTAGGAATAAGATGTGCATCTAGATGGAATCTATCATCCTTGATAGAGAAGGAAGATGATTCTATGTAATTTATAAGACTGAGTTCAGAAGATCTAGGCTAAGGCAATATGAATAGTGAAAAAGAGTTTTCACATACTTCACGTCAGAAACTAAAGTCGAATAAATTCTATATACGACAGATGTTGTGGTTTGACGAGTCATCCATAATCTCCATCTTGTCAGGATCCTGATAGAAGGACTGTATCACACGATAACTATACCTAGAGATTCATTTCATTCCATTCTATTAACCTGCCATCATATGCTACTAGGTATCATTGGTGGATTATGAGGTCCATAGAAAATCAGATAGATGATCAGATGATTCTTTGATGGAAAAAATTGAAAACGTTTCAATTTATTGAAAAGAGTTTCAATGATGTTGTGATAGAGATCACAACATGACTCGCTACCAAACAAATAAACTTATCGGGTCACACACAAAAGGAGTTTAAAACTGATCAAATGGTTGAAATCCAAAATTATCAATATGATTGATAATTGGATTAATTTATAATTATTATAAATAGTAAGGACTTAATTGCTAAAGGTTAGCAAGTTTGAGAAAGGACTAATGTGCAAATGTTGCATGTCTTAATTTGCTTGGATCAAATTAATTCAAACTGATTCAAATAGGAATTTGGGTTCAATTAAATTTGGATCAAGGCTTAGATCAAATTGGACTTACGTGACATGCAACCAAATGAGTTTGGATGCATTAGGTGTGTGACACCTGAGTCTAGCCTAATTGATTTTGACTTGGTCTTAGACCAGTCAACATTATCCACACCCTAGGGTTTCTTAAATGAAACCCTAAGTGCCACAAGAGGGAGCAAATGGGGCACCACATCTAGGGTTTGTGAAACCCTAGCCACCCAAGCCAAACATGCAAGTTTGTTGGCTGATTTAGGTGGGGCGGCAACACTGGGATTTTCTCCCTAGAGTTCTAGCCGTTAGGGACTCTTTTGGATGATTTATTCTAAGAAACTAGGGCGCCTCCTTAGGTATTTGTGCCTATAAATATGTGGCCAAACCCTAAGGGTTTATGAGTTCCCATGCTCCACAAGATTTCCTTTGCTCCTAGGTTGCCCCCCCTTCCTCTTCCTCTCTTCTCCACATCCCAGGGCCTCTCTTTCTTCTTAGTGTTGCTGAAATCATATTTCAGCAAAGGAGTTCTTGAAGAAGCCCTAGTCCTGCTATATTTTTCAAAGAGTTGAGAAGGATTTTCCATCAAGCAAGGGTTCCGCAAGGGAGCTAGCACCCCGGAGAGCCAGATCGTTGCAGATCAACCCTCCAACTCTATGTGGATATCCATAAAGGCCGAGCACTTGCGTAGCTGTGAGAAAAGGAACAAATCCATGATTATCAGTTGCGGTGTTCACCTACCCGTGCAAAGGTATAATAGAAAAGTTGTTTCTTATTATTATTCTATTCCTTTTCTTCTATGTATATTGGGGTTTTAATTATAGGTTTTCTCTTTCACATGATGGGTTGGATAGTTTTGATTCCACTGTGCATGTTAAATAGATTAGATCTATTTTCTTCTCTACCAACTCTATTAATTAATAGGATTAATTAAATTCATGTGATGTTTATTTTAATTAATTTGATTAATTAAAATATATGCGAGAAACCTAAAAGATCCTTCAGTACTATGATTTTTTTTGAGGTTTGGCGGTTGGGGGGTGGGCTACGCAACCTGCCTTTGCTCTTAGAGGCTTATCGGAGCAAGTCCAGGGTTGGCCACGGTAGCAATAGTAACATTTTTTTGTAGAGACCCATCCAATCACCTTTGAAACTCAAATATTTAAAAATAAGAAATTTAACATGTGTCTCTTTGTGTTTAATTTCTCCCTGTAAGAAGGAAAAAATTTTGATTTCCACTATAATGATCGAAGACAACTATCATAACACCAATGAGTATATTCTAAAAAAAAGAAATTCGTTGATTGATAATAATTCCCATTACATATGTTTCAGGGAGGTCCCATTAGTTAATATATTTTGCTGTCTAATTGATGAAAAAATTCTGAACTGGGTATTATCTAAAAAGCGCTGATATAAAATGTAAATTGGAGGCTCAAAGTTAGCAAAAGTTACAAGGCATAATCTTAAGATCTGATACAGCTTAGAAGATACATTTTATGTTCTATATTTCACATTTCTTTATGCATAGGGAATGGAATGGCTGACAGTTGTTCCGTTATTAGAATCAATTTGTTGAGAACTTTTATAAGTCAAGAAAACATAATCACAAAGGTTTTAAGAAAACATAGATCAACTAAAGGGGTTCTTATTGTAAACAGTACGTAGGTTTATATACCAATATCTTTGAAATCATTTCCTGGGGCCATGAAGAATTGTGGGCCATGTGGTTTACTGTCCATGGTATAAGAAGGAACCTTGGCTCCATTATCTACTAAGGTTTCAAATCTAGACATATCAGCTATCATGGAGGGTGGATGAGACTGAGAGGAACCAATATCTCGGTTTATCTCGGCCTACATGGTAAGTACAAAAATATGGAGGGAACCGAGATTTTCCAAGATCTTGGCCAATATATTCATATCGAGATATTGATATTGCAATCCACATAATAAATCCAGATTAAGAACTATATTTAGGTATTGATTCCAATATTTATTTATTAAAGATATATTTATGGAATAAAAACAGCGATTAAGAATATCAGCCAATATGAATATACTATATTGGCGACATTTGATTTTATTAGTTTATCTGCGGCAAGATAGAAGGGCCAAGATTCTTAGATATATTATTTTGGGAGGTGCCCAAAACTGATAGAAACCAAGATCTCTAGATATCTTGCCAGAGATGAGCACTTTTTCGGTAAGGGAGGGAGGGGCTAGATAGTGAGAGAGAAAAAATACATAAAACAAAAGATAAGGAAAGATGATGGGCCCCACATACAATTTCCTTGGTTAGCAAGCAAACTAAGTATGGCAAGGTGATTAGAAAAATTGGATATAGATGGTATTTTGTGAAAGTAGTAAAGGGAGAAAATAAAATGGATGAACAAAATGGCATGGGGATTCTGCCTTTAGTAGTAGCGTAGATATCAATTCCATTATAATCTAAAGAGTCTGAGGTAGACCAAAGAAGAAACAAGAAACATGGATGAAAGCACGGTGGAAAAACTTCAATAGATACAAGAAAATCAAGAATTATGAGCAAAGAAGATGAAGAATGAAAAGGAGAGAAATTGATTCCACATTTTGTATAGCATGAGTAAAGAAATAGAAAAAGAACAAAAAAGTAATCGAAAGAGATTCAAAAGTAGAATCTTAAACATCAATCTTTTAAATGGGAAAACTCTACAGAGAACAAACACCCAAATTTAATCTTTTAAATTAATCATAATACACATGAAAGACTTTACCTTCATCTGCAACAACTTCAACATGGTTTTCATTATCAATCACAGTAAAAGATATGTTGCCCAACCATAGAACTGCTGCTAGCATTGCAAATACACTATCCTGATCCTCTTTGCTGATATGAACAATATTCATAGCTTCCTGGAAACAGTTAATGTTTCTGAGTATGAGAACAATAATTATGAAGACTAGTAAAAAAACATCTTTATTAATAAAGAAATGATTCATGAATTTGAGAGACAATCAGAAGATATACCAGCACAGTACAAAACCTTTCAGCATCATCAACTCCCACAATAGAATAGCAATTGCTCTGCTTCAGATATTTGTATTCATCTGCTTTTCTCAAATTTAGTTTCTCTGTTCTCAAAAAGAAAAGCAGTTTATCAGGTATGAAGTGAGAATAAGAATAAACAATAGAACCGTAGATTATACAAGTACATATGTGTATCAAGAGATTCAAGACAAATAATTTACAAAGCATAAAACTTATGAATAATGTAGCCCATATAGTAAAAGGCCATATTCCCAGGAAGACAAGTGTCAAAAGGCTAATAAAACTTACATTGGTAAACACACAACAATGACTAAAATTTATAGGTTTAACTCACCTAAAATGGACATAAAGGAATCATGATTGAACAAATATTTCAGAGAAGCAAGCATGCAGGATGGTAATGATTAATGAAGCAATACTAGTGTATGTATTTTACTATGACTAGTTAAGCAATGATAACAACAAAAACAAACATCGCACACCATGTGCCAACAGTTCCCCCAGGCTTAGTTATCTCATGGATCAAGCAAGCATAGAACAGAAATGGGCACAAAGAAGAATTAAAGAAATCATCATTGGAGAAATCTACCTTTTACGATAAAGGGGACCATCCTATTATAGTGTCAGTATGCAATACAATATAAAAGGGTTCGGCACGCCGAGTGTTGGTACAATATGGTACAGCATACCAGTTCGGTACTTGTACAAGATGGTATACCTGGTACAATATGGTACCAACCAGTAAGGCAAACTTTGAGGCATGCAGTATGGTATTGATTAAAGAAGAAAGAAAGTGATATGGATTTGATGGTGACTAGGTAAGCAAATGATGTCAAAAAAATTCACATCATTTACTGATGTTTGCCTAGAATTAGTTGTCTCATAATGCAAGCATAGAAGTTTGGAGGGTTAGATGTTTGTTCACGATCTCTGATCACCATGAGGAATAATCGATTCATTGAGAATTTATTGACTAAGCTTAATATATTCATTAGGAACGCTTCTTTTAATAGCTTCTGTTGGTAACTGATTAACTACTAAAGACATGCATCTATCTTAATTTATCTCTGCATGAATAACATGAATGCTCATGCTGGCATTTTTAAAGAAGACAACTTATAATGGTCAATAAGTGAAAAAGATAAGCTACAGATGGTCTATTACAGTCACAAAACAAATAAACATAACTTCCGTCTGCATAAAGAACCCCCGCTCAGAGTTTTCCCATGAAAGAATGAATTGGGTTGGCATCAAGTGGTTCTCAATTGTAGAATATAGTTCAAATTCAGAAACAGTCTGAATTGAGTGTCAAAACCAAAATGAAGCTCTGACCATCTGTCAAAGAAAAAGAATGAATTGATCTTGTAGGAGTCCAAAGAAATTCTTCAATTTCTTCCCAAAGCAAGCTTTGTTCATCTGCTTCTCAAGCTCCTTGAATAGCCAAGACATTGAGGAAGATCCAAAAAAGGCATTCCGGGAATAAAAAGTAAGAAAGCAAGGGTGCCAACAATGGAAAGGGTAGGTATATAGATTAGCTCCAGTAAGAAAAATACTTCAGTTTGCTTGTTTGTGGAACTTTAGGAGTCAAAACAATCAACTAGCTGATACAATGCTGATAGTTCAGTGCTTAGCAATAAAGAAAGTACAAGAAACAAATTGGGCATGGCAGAAATAAGAATGTTAACATGGATGTGAGGTAAAAATAGGAAGGATAGGTTAAGTAATGAATATATCAGCGAAGCTAATAAGAGTTGCAAAAATTAAGCATAAAGTGATTGAGATGATCTAGACATATATGACGAAGATCTAGACAAGCTCCTATAAGGAGAGGTACTTTACTTTGTGTTGAAGGTTGTAAAAAATAAGAGGAAGACCTAAATTAGCATGGATGTTGCAAGGATATAGAGAAACTTGGAATAACATCAGATATGACCTAGATAGAAATACTTGGTGAATTAGAATCCATTATATTGCTATCAGTTGATGCTAAAAAGAGAATAAATTTAAAGAAGAGAGGCAAATCAAAAGAGCTTTCAGATATACTTAACCATAATAGATGTTGTCTAACATGAAGAAACCAGTGTAAAGAGTAAACTTGATAAGTAATTTGTAAACCACATAAAAAACCTGCTAAAGAAAACAATGAAGTGGGGTAGAGGATGATAAAAAGGGAACTACATAGGTTGATAGAGTAAAGGGGATTTGAACAAAAAGTGAATCAGGTTAAATCAAATTGGTTTCTGGAATCTTCTCTGACCACCATGAAATTGAACATTGGATTCAAATAGCTGGAAATGGTTGGTAGAGGCTGCGAGGCCCTTCCAATACCAAGCTTAGTACAGGATAAATGGATGGGATTGAATAATAAAATTAAAAGGCTAGTTTCAGTCACTAATTAACAATATATCAGTGGCTTAGAGCATGCTTTAGATCCCACTTTTCCAACAATGAGTGGATAACAAATGAGCAGACTCAGAACAGCCTTGAAGATCGCATCAAAACAGGCATCATCAGCACTCTAGCATTAGTCCCAATGCCAAGATCCCATCCACTGGTTAAATAAACAGTTGATACTTGATAGCTTTAATCCGTGAACTGGCCTCAGAAGCCCTCGCATAATGGTTCTGAATCTGGGCTCCGACACCATGTATTGGAATAGCATGTGTTAGAATGAAATGAATCCCATTTGGCCATCCAGTCACACCCAAATGAGAAGCAAACATGAGGGTTGCAACATGTACAGATTTTGTAGACACATATACATGCACATGCTAATACATTGGACAGAATCACTTCATGTACAGCAAACTGTCAAACAAGTTATACAAAATGTATGCTATCTATTTCTAATATAATAAAAAAGTTAAAATATACACAAAGAAGCATGTTATGAGCATTGATACATAACATACAGCTCAACCTTTATTTAGATTTTCATGAAGAAAAAGTGACACAACAAAAAATTCATGATAAAGTGTAGCAAGTAAAAGGTGCTTAATGCATTAAAGATTCGGAAACACAAGCATTTCCAGCAGAATAAGCCCCAAGTAAAGCATGTGGCAATCAGGATCACGGTATCACAGGATCAGGCTCACTATGATCCCCGCTATCAAATGGTATGGATTAGTCGTGCATATCAGCAGTTTTAACTAGTCCTCCAATTACAACTCAGGTTAGTTGTCTCCAGTGAGCTTAAATATATCAATCTTGAGCAACCCTAATTCTAGGAATCTGTCGTAAGGATTTTAGAAGTCACTAGCACCACCCAGTGCCTAACTAAAGCTTCCAAAATCTCAAGAAAACCACCCACAGAAAGCACTGATCATTTAGAATTTTTCCTTCTAGTCCTTTAAACTTTTAGATGTTAAAGCTTGTTAATAGGGGAACAAATGAGAAAAAATTAACAAATCTAGTCATCACAAAATGCATTCTAAATCACCAAGATTACAAACCAAAGATGCCAATATTCTTATGTCTGGCAGTGTGGCTAATGCCAAAATCTCAAAAGAGATAACCATGGACCTAATATCCACAAAATACAGAAAACAATGTGATCCAGAGCTTCCAAAGTTCACATAGAAAGCAAGGTCATCTTTCAAGAATCCCCAAACAAGTGAAATCCATTCTCTATATCATTCCAATTCAGCTAGTTCGATAATCAATATCCTGACTCTTTTTCTTTCTTCAAATTTATGGGAATGAAAATAAAAATCTTAAGGATGAGTGTGTCCCTTGAAGATGCCCTAGAAATAACTCATAAAAGAAGGCCAAGTGAAAATGCTTCACGGAAGCCACCACTGGATCTTAAAAAAAGAAGAGAAACTCTATTACACTTTCACCAACTTCAAGTTTTATAGATGAAGTTCAGGGAAATATGACAGCAGAAGATCCTCTTAAATTGACTAACCAGAAGAATGACCAAGAGAAGTTATAAGCCTATGAGTTTTTGACTCCTTGACCATTACTGGTAACTTATTGAAAGCCCAGAAGCATTGTGTGCAGTAGGAAGGCACATTATTGTACTTGTGGATGGGCAGTTATCAGGCAAAGTACAGGATTGCCAATGACCCTCTAGGGCTCTACCTAATTTTTTCTGACCCAGCTAAAACCCAATACACATACAATTTAAGAACTACATAGCAAAGCACCAGAAATACAATAGGTCATGTGCATGTTACAAATGCAAAGACCACAAGTTAACAGTACACATTGCATTCAGCTTGCAAGCCAAATGCATCAAACATATGACCACAACAATCTACAGATTTTTTTTTTTTTTGGGGGGGGGGGGGGGTGTGCAGGGGGAAGTGAAGTTATATTGGACAATCAATGCATTAGAATGTTGTATGTTTATATATTACCAAGCAAGGCTATTTTGGACATGTAAATCAAGGTTACTCCGTTTTTATAAGTTTACAGAGATTGATCACTTCTAGTTGGGTCATTATAAAAGATAATTGTTCTCATTAAAAGATATTTATTCTGATATCCCCCATTCCTTTAAGTGAAAATTTTGAATATGTCATGACTATATTTTCAACTTGAATAATCACCGATAGTTATAGAAGACAGTCAGATGGACATCAAAAGAACTGCACTAAACATAGATATGAAGGGGAAATGAATGAATGGACATGACATACCTCTAAGAGATAATGAAGCACCAGCACAGAGTTGATAAAAGATATGATATGATCGTTCTCCAATGGCACATTGAACCACTCTTGACTGGAAGCAGTATAAAAAATTTAAATACATCACGGGACAGATAGCAAAAAACTAGTAAATCACACCAGGCAGATAAAGTACCTTCTCAAGTAAAACTGTCCACACATAAAAGTTGAGCAGGCAGAAACAAAACAAGGGTGCAGCAATCAAGGTCAGTTTGGAAAAATAATGGAAGAATATATAATGCGCAAGCAAAGAAAGTGATTCAAAGTAAATCTCCTTACATGTTTGAATCTTGGCACCAGAAATTTTCCCAGTTGTACTGAAATGAATTTCAATCAGCTTTCCCTGGCATTATATAAAAGGATTTAATGGAAATATATAAAATCATTTTAAGTTTAACTTTTCATGTGAATGTTCTGCACATAGAAACAGGTAATTTAAATATTTATGAAGAGGCAGATTTCAGAAACCATCTACCTTATTCAAATCTAAATAATTAAGGTCAATTCAAGGATTGGAATAGGACATTACAGAATACAGATGATGACTCCCGAGATGAAAATCATCAGAACTAAATAACTTACAAAGCGACTGGAATTGTCATTTCTTGACGTTTTTGCATTGCCAAATGCTTCTAGTATAGGGTTTGTCTGCAAGATTTCATATTCTATACCATTACCCCCTCCTACAGCAGCCAAATATTGCATTGCAATCTTTGCTGTTTCAGTTTTTCCTGCTCCACTCTCACCGCTAGAAAGAAGACCATGGTTAGTGAATTAAGTAGACAAGGATTTGCTTCATTAATTTCAATTCTGAACTTGAAATATTTAAAAAACCAGGCAAAGAAATGAACGAATATAACAGATTTTCAAAATTAAAATATAAAATTATTTATTAGTCAAATAAACATAATAATACAATTGGCATGTATTCTTACTCTTTCACATATTTTCCTCCCTACTTTAACTGCAGAAAATAGAAAGAACTCCTTAATAATAATAATAATAACAACAACAACAATAATAACAATAATAAACAAAAGCATTTTCATAACCTTTTATAAAGTTTATTTATAGAATTCCGTACCGGCCCAAACTAGCCGATACACCCCGTATTGAGCCGGACCGGTGGGAAACCGGGACTGTTCGGCCGAGGGAAACGGTACACCAGAGAAGGGAGAGGGAAGAGAGGAAGAGAGAGAGGAGGGAGGGAGACGTGACATGATGCCGCCGGAGGCCGGTGGTGGCCTGCTAAGGCTATCTGAGGGCCGCAGAGGCCTCCGTAGCTCAGCATCACCCGATAAGATATTTAATCAAGCAAAAAAGAGAGAAAAAGGGAGAGCGACATACTGGAGAGGCGCAGCTAGCGGAGGGGCTGTCGAAGTTTGTCGAGTGGTCACCATGGCCACTGAGCAGCAGAAACTATGCGGACGGAGCCACGACTGTGGAATAGGGGCGACCGCCCCTATTCACACGTGGACTTCTTTTTAAAAATGAAGATGAACAGAGCGCAAATCCATTGCTAGCTTTATTATAATCGAATTTTAAGAAAAATCCAATGAACAGGGTGATCGGCTCTGTTTCACGCTCGCAATGTCGGAGGCCACGATTGCGCCGTCCGACGGCCACGATGGCCAGTCGAAGGCCCTCCGGTGGCTTTCCCTCCCTTCTTTTCTTTCCCTACCCCCCTCTCTCTCTATCTCTCTCTCTCGACTAAGTGGCGAATGAAGCGGAAGCCTTGCAGCCCTCCAAGCACGTCAGCGGCCCGCCTGTGGCCACTGGCAACGTCTCCTCCAGCCACTGCCTCCCCCCTTCTCCCTCCCCTCTTCTCTTTCTCTCTTTTCCTCGTCCCAGTTTGCCTCTTCTCCTCTATGTCACTTCATGCCAGTCCGGTTCAGTACAGACCCGTACCAATCTATACCACCAGCCGATCGACACGGGCTCCAATATCGAGTCCGCGAATTTGAGTTTATTCTGCTATAAATGTAATTTTAATTCCACAAGGATCTCGTGACTTTATCATGGCCAATCTCAGTAGTAAAAAATAAAGTAACTAAGAGCATCCATTAAGTCACAATGCTGACAATCTAAATTTAATATCAAGCAAGCATATTTGATGGGCAAATATTCCATGTGTAACCCATATGGGTAAGCTATACATTTTGAGCAGCTTCTATGTTCATGAATGTCTTAATCTTTGCATCTAGGATGCACCACACAACAATCAGTGATAGGTCACAATCTCCTCCTATAGCTGTAAGACAGAAACTCATAAAAAAATCTGAAATAAGGTTCAAGTTGTTATTATTTCAAGAGCTGAACAAGAAATATAAATTCTGAAATGAAAAATCAATTAGATATTCAAACCACCTGTGAATAAATGACTGACAGAAAATATTACAAATTTACAGTGTCCTGACTTATAATTTGTATTGGCCAACGGATTTTTCCATCAAAGACGATGAAGTGTCGGCAATTTTTATCATCTTTTTTTATATTATTCAACAACTCCAATCACATACAGATAGAACTTCTTCTAGTCGGTGTCTGGGAAAGAAAACTCCTAAGGCACAAAAATGAGCAAAAGATAACATTTCAATTGTGCAAAACACAGCCAACAACAAAACAGAAAGAGCATCTGTTTCCTGTTTGCCACTTTAGTTCCTAATGAGCTGCTTATTTTCTGAGTCTGCCCACTCTTTCAGTGATTTGAAAAGCATGACTCTGTTTTCTTTTGATATATTGCTAAATTTGACATGATGCATACATACAAAAAGTTCAACCATTCACTTGAAACAACATCATTTTATATATGTTATAATAGCATTTACTCTTACAAAAAGCAATAGAAAAAGGAGAATGCAGAAAATGCACTCTTTATTTAAAGAATACTGTAAAAGGAACTTCATGAGCATGACCTGCATTTATCAAAGAACTGGATAAAGAACTACCAACCTTATAATAATCGATTGATTGACTTCATCTGCAATTAAAACAACCAAAATCTAAGTCAAAGCTCAAGGCAGATAAATATGCTAGATAAATTAAATGCTGCATTTGTGAAACAAATTGCATACTTGAGATAAATTACCTCTTATCATTTCACGAATGGCTGTATCAGCTATTGCATAAACATGCGGATTGTCCACAGCTTTTCGCCTATATGCTTCAATATAATCATTTCCATAAAGATGTACTTCTTTAAATGGATTGATAGCAACCAAACGGGCCCTGCTTTAGTCTAAGTTGCAAGATGACAAGATTTTGTGTTAAGAAAATTTATAATGATGAATCTTTCAAGTCTATAGGGAGCATGACTTGATGAAAATACTCACATATATACTATCTTGAGAATATCTATATTGTAGGTTGTATAATACTGATGGTTCATTTAAATAACTGAGTTGCATAAGATCATCTGCACCATCAAGAATTTCAGGGTTGGCAGGTAACAGACTATCAGTGCTCAGCCTTAAAACCTGAAAAATGCAAATTTATATGACAAGCTGGAATATTGTATACGAGAAAAGATAAAGGTTCCTTAATATTGGGATTAGAAAATCTTACTTCATCCTCAGGAAGAGATAAAACAGATTCCGCCCCAGAAGTTGACAGTATCTTCCCTAATGCCCAATCACCATTCGTACACTGGCACCAAGCTTGAACCTTCTGAAACAATAAACTTCAAAATGTAGGTCTTCAAATCAATAGATAGTATGTTGATCATACCATACCAACAGCAGCAATTAATTTGGGAAAGGTATTTAATATTGCAGGAATCTAGGTATAAATACTAAACAAGAAACCAGCATAAGTAACAGCAATTTCCAGAAGCCATTTGCTTGGTAGAAAAGATCATACAAGATTGTATATAGCAATTGACAATACATGCTGCTTTATTTAAACAAACAAATACGTAACAACAAATTTGCCCATTGAAGACATTCAGAACTTATAAGTATAAACGTTTATAAAGTATGAGAAAGAGACTTAGTTGCATCCAAGGTTTAAATCCCATGGAACAAAGCAGTCCCGATTTTCCAATAGAACGGGACGCACCGCCGTCCAATCCCATCTTGACACTTGGGATAGAGGATGTCCCAAGATGCTCTAATTGGAATGCTGGGATGCTAACGGAATAGCCCTGTCCCGACATATAGGATAGTACCCCGTCCCAGTGTCCCGCAGGACATCCTGCTAGGATCTGAATCCTTGCTTGCATCAACTCTAAGTATGACCACTTAATCATATCATGTGGGGGTATGATAAGATTTTAAGATAGTGATAAAAATGCAAGAGCTTATGTAGCATAAAACTTGACAATACCAATTCTTAGGAACCAGAATCATCAGCTCAAGCAAGGATAATTGGATTACAAAATAATCAAATGTAACCTTTAAATTCATATCCAGCTGTCACATTACCAGAAACAGTCCTCAAGAAACTTGTGCAGGAAACTGATGCACAGCAATGACCAGACAATAAATGGAATAGCATGGCAACATTGATGTGCAGAACAAATAAAAAGCTCTTGAATATAGAAAGCCTTAAGCAGAAATTTCTTCTGCCCGGATGCTCTAAGCTATGATGCCAAAGTTAGGATTAAGGCCATATACATCTGGTTGTAAAAGAATATATTAGTATATGCACTGTCCTATTGTCAGAAAAGCTGCAGCTCTATCTACAGCTTGCTTCAGGAAAATTTGGACATGGGCATGGATTGAACAGCCTGATCAACATCATTCTCAAAGTATGGATCACAGTAGCTACTGAACAAACTGAGTGGTTCTCATGTTGTCTATAAATGAACTTTTAGACTTAGGATAATACCTAATGTAATTGGAAGGGTAAGACCTCAAATCAACTGCTAAAAGATCAAGAGGTCTTGAACTCAGAAGCATATAGAAATACCGCTAGGCAACTGGTCTCATGGATGTGAAAATAAGAGCACCAAAACCCAAGAAATCAGAACTATCTTTTATGAGGATTTCTTGCAAATAGTGGGCATAATCGTTAGAGATAGGAAATATCATCTTAAGGCAACATTCCATTTTCTTATTATCAGCAAGGAGGTGGGATTTGATATACTGAAGAACTAATCCCAAAATAATCCCCCGAAGATTCACTTTTTTGACAGAATGGAAACGCTAAGTATTACTACATGAGCGAAGGCTAACAGTTAAAAGAAGACAAAAAATTCCACAGTAGAACCCACGATGACAAGGCTAACACAACACTGGAGATACGGACGGATCACCGTGCATGGCTTGCAAGGTAGAAGCCTACTAATGGATCCTTAGATTGAAGTTGGATGGATAGCCATGGTTCCCAGCACAATGTGCTAAAGCTAAAAATGTGACTCCATTAGAAAGAAAGTAGAGCAAATAAAAAAGTTACAGAAAAAGCTCCGCATTAAGAAAACTGATACAACCCATAAGGCGATGGAGCCAATCTATATCAATGACACAGTGACGAATACGAGGAAGAGTCGAATGGACAATCGGACAAATTAAAAAAGGTTGGTCCCAAATCTAGCTAATTAAGTTAAAATAAATTTCCCAATCTCAATGGAAGCACATAAATATAAGTAGAAATTGCTACTCAAAATCGATTAAAAAAAATCCCATCTTTAGCCATTTACTACGAGACCTATACATGCTCCTGAATTTTTTGTCCCTTTCTTGAAAATAAAACACGTGTTCAGAGAATAATGGAACAATGGTGTAAATTTAATTCTTACAAGCGGAATTAACAAACCATAGATGTAAAAAGAACCAAAGACTTACCTTCTTCGCGCCATAAGAACTGGTATCGCTCCACCTAGACTCAATTGTGGACAGAGAAACCGCAGGCAACCGAGAACTCACATCCTCAGATGAAGCATCTTCCTCTCCTTCGAAAGATCTCTCCTCCCTGGAAGCCGTCCTCGAACTGTACGGCGAGTCATCATTCACCTCGAGACTCCCCGTGTCCTCTTCTTCCAAAGGAGCAACATTTGTCTTCGACTCCTTCGACTCGTTCTTGTCGCTGGCTTCCTTCATGGATGAAGACTTGGAAGAAGGCGAGCCTCCGGCGTATCTAAAACCTTGGGACAGCGATTTCGTGGACTGGAGCGGGAGCGTGGAGCGGGATTTCACCCTAGATCTCTCCGGCTTGGACTTCTTCAAGCTCGGTGCCCTTCGGGACCGCATTTCAACGGACGCCATTCGATCGGACGATCCCAATCTCTTCCCTCCCTGATCTCAAACCCTAGGTAACTTCCACGATCGATCTTCCCAATTCTTACGAATTCTTGCCGTGTTCTACTACTCTTCCCTCAAGATTCTTATCTTCAAACCCCAGAACAAATTCAAAAACAAAGAAATCCAACAATAGATAAACGTGGACGATCTCCCTATCTAAATCACCACCACGAAGTGAAAAAATCCTTTAAAAGGAAAAAAAAAAACCAATATTTGATGTTGAGGACGGTGAGAAAACGGGAAAAAAAATCAAGAAAAATTTAATGAGCAGATTGGAAAAAGAAGGAATTGGGAGGGATTAAAGGGGATTGGCGATAGAGGAGAGAGAAAGAAAAGGCGCGTGGAGAGAAAGGAAACAAGAAACGGCCTTCGTTTCCACTTCTACTGTGTTTTCCTTCTATAAAAAAAAATGATTTATGGATCGAACCGAGATGGAGTAATAAAAATAATAATAATTCGTTTGGTAGAGAAAGCTGAGGCTCGTCGACGGTCGTTACAGCCTCAGCATTTTTTATGAAAGGTTTTATAGCATGTGGTCGGGTACCGTCTACGATTCCAAAACCCAGTTAACGGCTAGGCCTGGACGACTAAGTTACCCTTAGCCTTCTCATTAATGACTGAATCTTTTACAGGGAAAATACATGTCACTTTAAGAACAGGAAGGGTAAAAAAGGAAATCGGGGAGATGAGGTGGCGGGGAGGCCCGGGGGAATCCATGCGGCCCTTCGACGAAAGGGTTGAGGGCGTAAAGGGGAGGAAGAGGGAGCGACCGGGTGGCCCACGTCATGGGCCCCTTTTCAACTATATCCGTCACTAACTGATCCGACGGCAAGAAGGAGGCTTTCAAGTTTTCTTGTATTTTTTCCTTGAGTTTGCAGGGAACAGCCGGCAAAAAGGAGGCCTGCCAAAGGCTGCCAAATCGCATTTGAATTGCCGTGCCTTCGCCGTTTTCAATCGACCCTGCCAACGTGCTTATAAAACCCCTGACCGGTTCCAATAATGTCAGCACGGTAATTGCCAAAAGAAAAAAATGAAATCCAGTTTGATACAATCATTAATATTAGCCATTAAGATTTTGGTTGTTTATCATTTTATAGAAAACAATGGTGGCAGCTTTTAATTAATTTGATTATATCTATTTTAAGGTTGCATGCAACTACCATCATAATGTGTTTCAGTGAAGTGGCACCCAAATGATAAGATGAATTAAGGTCCCTGGTCCCACTTGGTAGTTGGGGTATCTTGATTCAGGTAGGGTCCTTGGATGTGTGCTCCTTAACTATATGTGACACACAACAAATTAAATATTAGTTATTCTCATTTTTTATGAGTATTTGTTCTTCCACTTATAGATATCATTTCAATGAAATATGATTGGATGGCGAATCATCTTGCCTATTAATGAAAATATGACTAGATGGCAATTCTTATATGCATATACCATTCGGGTGGGCTTTTAAGTGATTATAATGAGCAGTACAATGTTGCATATAGCAACCATCATATCAAATCATATTTAAAAAAAGAATTAGTATAGTGCTGGGTTTACCAATAAATCAGATGTAAATTTGATATAAGATTTATGCCTATATTTGATTCCTGAATAATTTTAAGCAATATATTTAAATATAATTTATTTAATATATAGGACTTATTTCTTATTAATCAGCTAAAGCTTTTCATCAGCATCCCTCTCTTTTGAATCTTTGATAGGTTTTTGCATAAGTTTAACCCTAATATTCAAATAACTCTATTCAAAAAGATAAATTATGTTTTATTAATTCAATTAAATTATCTATCTCCTATCACAAATAATTTTAGGACTCGTTTCATTCACAAGAAAAGATGGACAAAAGTATGGTCAATGAGAAACAAAAAATTCCTCTTATTTAGTTGAAGTTTTCAAAAAAGAGAAATTAAAAGTAGTATTTTTATGAGAATAAACTTCTTATATTTCATGAGAAAGAAAACTTCACGTAGGATATGAGTTTTTGGCTTTTCCACATGAAGAAAATTAGGATATTTTTTTTTCAAAAAGTGCACTTAAAGCAATAAGTTAATGGGATAAGGTTTTTTCTTTATAAAGGATATAATAAATGCTCAACCAAACAAAAAGTATTCTATAATTTATCACTTTCATATTATCAACCAAACATAACAAAATCACTTTTTTAGGTATTATTCTTAGGAATCTGCTTCATAAGAATAATATTTTAGTTAGAGAAATTTTTTTTTATGAACCAAACAAATCCTTAAGAATAAATTATAACAACACCCTTTCAAGTTTTTGTGATTTGTACTTACACCCAAAAATCTTAATTTTTTGATTAGGCCATAAAAGTTACAAATTAGTTACATGTACCCTAGCCATCCAATAGAACTCCAATGCCATTAATAATAGATGAGAAATTACAAGTTTACCCTTTCATTTTAAATAAAATTTAGGAGAAAACCATCCAACACCCTAGTAATCCCTAGTACCCTACCTACCACCTTTTTTCTCCTCCTAATTGGGCATTGGAGCTATCCCTCACCTTTCCTTCTCCATTCTAGTCGAGCATCTAACATATAATCCTTTTAGCCCAACTATGCCCTCCACCATTTTTGCACTCTCATTTCCTCCTCCTTGTCCATTTTGACTCCTATCCTCTTATTTCTCTCCCAACTGCTACCCTCCTTCCACCCTTTCATAATATAACCGAGATGGAAGTCGTACCCACCAGTGTATTGATAAGTTAGAGGATATTCCCATAATCCTCAAATAAGTAAGAGGATTTTAGGATTCTATGTATTTTATTTGAATATTGCAAAGTGTCATTTAGTTGGTTTGAATGTATAACGTTATAAAATTTTGACCATTCTCTTCAAAGTTACTATCAATTGTTGTTCAAAGGGAGACATAAAGGCCTTGTCTTCGTTATACTCTTCTAACAATTAGACCTACAGAGACCACAATCTCTATAGCAAAATATTACCTCCATTCTTTGCAAAATGTTAGAGGTCCATGAGGTAGGATTATCCCTCAAAAGTTGCATAATCTAGGTGCTGTCTTTTAAGATTCATCAATCAATATGCTTCTAGTTTAAGTATCATCAATCTGCAGTATTATAGGATCTTATAAACATGCACAATAAGTTAATTTTGGTTAAATAACCCATACCTTATAGCTAAATTTATAATTTTATAACTACATGATTATTTATGTTTGGCTTTATAGCTTTATTACCACGTGACCTTATGGTTTCTATACTTGTTAACATTGTTATTTCATGAATATAGCATTGCATTTGAGCTTTTCACTTTCGAGATCCACCATAGAGGTTCCCTTCATTTCGTTCCCACAATGTAGTATTGGTGTTATTATGAGCCTGATTGAGATAAAGAATGTGACCAAGGATCTTAGTTACTAGAAGATTGAATAATTTTATTATTTAGTCTCTGGGCAGTCAGTGGAAGAGGGTTTAAAGACTTAATAATGATACTGATGTATAAAGATGATAGAGGATACAAGAGCTATGGGTAATGTATCAATATATGTAGAGCATAGTATAGATGAAATTGATTTGGATCTAATAGACGCACCCCCACCACTGCCATCCACTTAGAAAGATGAAGAAACAGAACCTGTTCATCATGTTATACTACAAGATAATGCTCCAATGTATTCTAGAAAAGAGAAGGATTTAATAAATATAAAATAGAAGAGGGAGGAGAAAGGTAACACATGAACAAGAAAGAAGGCCAGGTAAAAGGCCTTACAAGAAGTATAAAAAAATAGTGGCAATGATGGTGGCAATGGTAATAACTGTTATATGGGTGACTTCAAGGAGAGTGATAAAAAAGAGGATGACCTCTTTGAGCATTATGTTAATGACTCCATTATTGAGACAGAGCAGATAATGAGTTGATTGGTAACGAAGTTAAGTTACTTGATAACTATTTATGGAGCAAAACCTCTCATATTAACTATCTCACCTTACTTTTTAGCACTTTATTTCTATGCCAACAAACCTCGACCACCCAAGAAGCAGCTAGGCATCATATCAAGTACTTTTTCTTAATCTATAGGCCTGGATCTTATTCTCTAGACTCTTATATTTCTGCATCAGCTTACAAATCACCTCTTTAGAACATGGTGAGGATGGAGGATCATGCCATTGAGAAAACCACATCTTATCTTCTTACATGCATTACATTGTTCAAAAGATTTGTAAGAGATCTTGCTCAAAAATAGTTAAAACTATATTTTTTATGTAATATACGAACACCCATAAAATTGCTGCTTGAGATTAGTTGTGTTCAATAAGGTCTTCAATGAAGCCCTCAACTCATAGTTGCAAAAATGGGAAGGGCTAAGGAGAACTTTAGTCAGAGGTTTAGAAGGAGCTTTGAGTAGAGTTTATACTTAAAGCCATGGATAATTTCAAATTCCTCTCTTCTTTCTTTGCTTTCTCCTCTTCTCTTCTCCTTCCACTCTCACCTCCTCTCTTCTCCCGTCACTCTCTCCTCTTCTCTCTCGAACTCAACTAGATTGGAAAAGCATTTGTTTAGAATGAAAGAAAGAGGAATGTAAAATTGCCACATGATCTTCATGTGACTCCATCTATTCCCACCAAACACATCATTTTCTCTAATCTAGCCAATAAAGGTATTGTTAGTATGTCATGTCTAAACTTATCTCATATGGCAATAATATATTCATGGACCCTGATGGAGACAGATGGCTATGATATATCACAAGCAATTCATAAGTTTTAGGATCTAATTGATAAAATTAAAACTTTTGAGATACAAGTATAAATCACGAAAGATTGAAGAGATCTCTATAATTTATCCTAATTTTAATATAGCTATATAAAGCAGAATAAGTGACAAAAGATACTTTATAATTTTTCTTTTCAAAAAACTTCTCATTTTTGGGATTTTATTCAACTACACAAAAATATATTTGATTGAGCAAAAATTATTTAGACAGTGAATTTTGGTCAAGTTTATACATTCGAAAACTAAACGGAGCCCAACACCTATAACTAGATTCATATTGAATTAAAATATGCTTTTCTCTTAAAAAAAAAAATGTGTCCTACATCTATCTGAAAACATATCCCACCTTTGAGACTTTATTCAAAGAAAAGTTATTCTTTAAGTACACTTGAATAAAGCTGAACTTTATTAAAATTTATCCATATTTATCCAAATAATATCCCAGGCTGGTCAAAGTTGCTTATGTCAGATACAATTGTTTTAGAAATGTTTTTGCATAATATTTTTCATACAAAATCCTTTTTTATCTCTACCATTTTTTAAGAGAGAAAAGATTTATCTTCGACATTATTTTAAAAAATATAACACACAAAATCAGGAATAATTTGTGACATAACTTTTCATAAACATAACAATTCCTTTTCTTTATTTTGGGACCAAATATAATCCAAGTTCAGGTGCTTGTGGTTAGCTAAAAGTTTACGTGTACATATAACTGGGTTGACCATTTCCATTTTGGAACCAAATACGATAGAAATCCCATGTCTACATATGTGTCACAAGATTGACCATTTCTATGGAATGTTTCTTACATAAAGAAGATTATATCATATACTACATGCACCATGTGACCATGCATGCAGCCAATCACACCCATTCATTTTTATAAACCTCATTCATCAAATACTCATTTCATACATAGGATTGCTACAGGAATGAATAAGTGATTAATTACATGCACAGCCACGTGTACTTCAGCATTGGGTTAATTCTCCAAGATCATTTCATATCTTCTTGTCAGATCACAAGTTCTACTACAGTGTTGTTCCCAAATGCATGCACAATAAATAAAGTACAATGCACCGCAAATCTGAAAAGTGGCGCAGCGTTTGTCGCGAGTTGGAATTTCAAATTACCAAACTCATTTTTTAATCCAAGTTTAAGCTTAGTATCAAATGGGACATATCTTTTGTTAGCTCCACCATATAAGCTGCAGCCCACATGAATACATGATCAAAGGGTGGATGTTTGTTGTTTACCCAACTCCACAGACTACCAAGTGGTCCACCCCACAACCAACATTATTATAAGGTTCTCCAGAAGATATATTTTTTTGCTCAGAGGTCAAGAGATGCAACATGCTTTTATACCAGATGTTCAACATTCCAGACTATTGGGTAGATTCTAAGTCTTCACTGCCTAGTTGGCTGTTCTCTACCATGTGACTGTCTTAATTAAGAGTATGTTAATATGTCAGAGTCGGTGCATGCAGTTAGTTAATCAACAGAGGGTGCTGGCCGATCTTGTCATGCTTCTTGTTTTCTATTTCAAGGGGATTGAAGAAACAGGGGTCAGGGGATTGAAAGAAACAGGGGCATCTTCTTTTTTTTCTTATTTGCATTGAAGAAAGAAACAGGGGATTGAACGACACCAGCATGTGGAGGAGACCAGGAACCGCAGACCAAACACCTGTCGTCCATGACACTGCCCATAATGCCAATGGGACTGCACCCTTTTCTTCCTTTATCCATCAGGGCAAAACCACTAGAGTGCACCAAGCAAAAGTGAGAGTCTTTCCTCTAGAATTCAGGTCAGAGACATCTATCAGATGTGGAAGCTTACATTGAATCGCTTTCTCACATTACAAGCCACGTCATCGAAGTTCTTGGACAAGACCGTGTCACTATTATCACCACCATCAATCGGAGAAGAGGCGACCAGAAACCTTCTCACAATTTTCACAACTCAATTCTGGGCGTGGGAACCAAAGTGAGGAGAGAAACTGAGAAAGAGAGAAGAATAGATGAATTGATTCAAGCTGGGGCTCTACGACCAATTTATAAGGTGGATTCCTGTTCTCAGAGGAATCTAAACTTGCAGACGGATATCCTTATGCATGTTTAGAGCCGAGTTCAACTACGATATCAAATTTCAAACAAATTCTTACCTCAAAACTTTCAATTCATTCCTTCTTTCATATATCTAATAAGGTGTGCAATTGACGAGAAGAACAATAATAATGGAGCATCATGTTAAAGTTTCTAACTACTATGGTGCATATTGCGTCAAGGCTCCAGAGGATGCTGATGCGGCCGAAGACGAAGGGCGGTCCGAGCATCCTGACATCGAAAGTGACCTCTAAAAGAAGTCTATATATACCAGAGATTCTTTAGCACGGAACCTCCGATGCTTAAGTCAACCGGAGTTTGAGAACACTAGAAGAGAGAGAGTATTAGCTTACCTCGAGGATCTCTCCATTATTTCTTTATATAGAGATGGAGATATAGACTGTTATGTAGACCAGTAGGCCAGATCATGATCTATTAGGCTGTTAAGATAGAGAGTCTATCTACTAAGTTATTAGCCCACGTTCTAGAAGTTTGTTGGAAAAATTCCAACTTATTGCTCACGTGATTGAATAGGGTGATAGCCTCAGGTCGGTACGCATCCAAGGCCCTAGTTCGGATGTGTCATCATTGGTGTCGGTTGTTGGAGGTCATCTCATGTGGTCGGTAAAGTCCCGACCTTGAGGTCAGTGAGTGCCCGTGTTGGGAGGTCGGATGGGAGTCAACAGGATTATTCTCCTTTGATTCTCCATGGTGATCTTGATGAGTCATCGACTGTAGTCATCAGTGCTAGACCGATTATAAGGTCAGTAATAGAGAATTGATGGCTTTGGCATGTGGCCAAGAATGACGTTTGGGGATGAAGTCTGATGAAGTTGTCCGCTCCATTATTAGGATGTCTGGATGATGTTTGTCATTTAGAGTTCATCTCGATACTATAGTCGATCTAAAGAATATATCCAAGGATAAGATCCGAGGACAGTACCCAAGGTGGTTCAACTCCATAACACTTGCTCCCCACTTCCTAGCTCGAAGTGGTTGTTCAGATAAAGAAAGTAGTAGTTCTCAAAAAATATTCTCGACACATGTTCAAGCTGGCGAATCTGAGTTGTTTGGTTTTAAGCAAGCCATCGCTTCGCGATCCACACCTTAACTAGTCCAAAAAATTCGGCACTTTGGGGAACCTAGTGCATTTATGAGGGACAAGCGGCTCGAGGTGGATCATTACTTCTACTTCGTAAGGTTGAGAGTCGACGGTTATGGTCCAACCAATTGGAAATTATCATCTACTTTGTATCGTTTCCAAAGAATTAAATCTAGGAACTGCCCTTTGGACCTTCCTAGACTTGTCATGTGACAGATCGTGATAAGTTTCAAGGCATCTTTTGTGAACTGTCCCATGAGACTGAAGGGCCGTGAGGTTCATCGCTTCACATTTGGCCACGTGGTGTGATCTAGCAATTTGATAACCGGATCCACACCGTTTAAGATCTGTATAAATAGACTGTCTGTCTGATAGAGTTTTTTGCCATCCAATTGCTAGCTACCTTTCTGTCGCAATGCTTATCAGAGAAAATGCTTTCTCCTCTTTGTAAGCCATGAAGCAGTGGATTGTGAAGCAGGTGATGAAGAAGAAGATGGCTTCTTCCTGTAAGGAATCCTTATCTAAAAGGATGAGAAGTGCTAACTTGAGCTCTCTGTTGCTAGTGCCGCGACCATCTTAGGCCCTCTATTGAATTGGGCTCCATCTCCCCCATAAGGCAAGGGTGAACCCCTCTTGCCTAGAGGCAGTGGTGGGGCCCCTAACTCTTCCCTGTGGATTTTTGATGTGGTTTGAGACTGCTGCATTGAGGAGTTCAAGGTTTCGGTGGCCTTTGAGGAGATCACTAACACCTTTGTTGCTACCTTGATTTAGGGCTTTGAAGATTGCAAGGCCCGCTTGAAGTGCATGGTCCCAAAATTGGACCTTAGGTGCCTCTGCCCCAGTAACAGTGACGAGGAGGTCGGAGCATTCTCGCTGGATGAAGATTAGATCTTCATCTTTTTGTATCTATTTTTGAGTATCTTCTTTTTGGCACCTTTGTGTAAAAAAGTTTCAATTAATAAAAATGTATGTTTTCATCATATTTACCTTTATTTGAATGTTTCATTTCTTTATGTTGTCGGTGCTTGCTGGCTTGACTTTAGATGCCAAAATTTCTATAGTCATTGGCTTCGGATGAAATCTGAGCTCTACTTATCGTTGTGTGCTAATTCTTCTTAATAGAAGTTGTAAGTCAAGATCATATATTGCCCGATAAAGACTTTCGAGGCCTATCTCGAACTAACTTTTTGGCCACACTTGTCAAGTCATTTGTTGGTTGATTTTGATCTCGAAATTTATCATCGGATTATTCTTGAGATATTCACTTGTGAAGGTCCTAACTTGGATCAGGATATCTTTTCATTGCTGGATATTTTTGAAGTTCGGTTGCCTTATCCAAAGTTTATCCTTTTCGGATGGGGGCTATTCTTGGAGTTATGTTTTGCCGATATAGATTGCCAAAGTCTATGCCGACATATTGGGTAGATTTTGCCAAGTCGATGACTTAGGTTATGTCCTTAGATCCATCTTGAAGATTTCATTTGTGGGGTCCTAACTTGGGTCAGAATATCCCCATTTATCAATGCCATGCTGAATAAATTTTAAAGATCTCAGCCATAGCCAAGATATCTCCGAGAGATTAGTCCTCCAACCTAGTCATTGGGGTTCAGTTTGGTATTTGAATACCCCATAATCCTTGTTGTCATCATCTTATTGAATATAATTCTATAGGTCTCGACTGGAGCTAAGATATCTCTGAAGGTTCATGTGATAAAAAGTTGTATCCATTTGGCCGCTCAGAATGCATGATTTGTTGTTGGTTCTTGTTTGACCTTTTGACTTGTAAAAATCTTGAGAAAAATGATTTTATTGATGTGAATTAAGTAATTATCCCCTTATTTATAGTATATCTGAAAATTCTTAGAGTTTCAAGTTCGAAGAATCTAAGTGCCATCAAGAGCCTCCAGCTTGTATGCTCCAAGTTGGATCACTTCTGTGACCTAGTATGGTCATTCTCAGTTTGGGACCAATTTATCTTATTCTGTGGATTTGGATACTTCGGCTTGCTTAAGGACGAGGTCATCGGGTTGGAAGGTCTTCAGTCTAACTCAGGTATTGTAGTAGCAGGCTACTCATTGCTAGTATAACACTATTTTGATCCAAGCTCTTCCTCTTATTTCTTCGAGCAAATCCAGACTTGCTTAAAGCCGACTAGGATTCTTCTACTCATCATAGAGGTCGAATCTAATTGATCGTATTGCAATCTCGATGAGAATAACCACTCCGGCTCCAAATATGAGGTTGAAGGGAGTTTTCCCAATTACCATCCAAGGTGTTGTTTGGTATGCCCATAGGATGTTGTAGAGTTCGTCAACCCATATTTCTTTGCTTGACCGAGCTTGGTTTTAGTTCTAATAGAATAGTGCAATTGGTCACCCTGACCTTTCCATTAGACTGTGGATGTCCGATCGAGGTGAGCCTATAGTCGATGTGGAGCTCCTAATAGAAATTCTTAAATTTTTGATTGTCAAATTAGCACCTGTTGTCAGTGATGATAGCTTATGAAAGCTCGAATCCATAGATGATCAACTTCCAAATGAAGTCTTCAACTTTTGCCTTGATAATTTGTGCTAAGGGCTCGGCTTTGACCCATTTGGTAAAATAGTTGATTGCTACGACCATGAACTTCTTTGTCTAGTCGCTTGTAGGAATGGTCCGAGGACGTCGATTCCCCATGTAGCAAAAGGGCAAGAAACAACAATTGATGTGAGTTCAACTATCTATCTTCTTTGGATGTTGATGTATTTTGACATTGCTTACATCGTTTGACAAGCTCAATTTTCTCCTTTTGCAAGGTTGGCTAGTAATATCCTTGTCGGATGAGCTTAGAAGCTAAGAACCTATCCTTAAAATTATTACCGCATATGTCTTCATGTACTTTCCAAAGAGCATAATCAGGCTTAGAGAGATGTAGACAATAGAGTCAAGAAAAGAGGACTTATTGTAAAGTCTCCCGTCAAGGTACATGTACCACGATGCTTGTCATTTGATTGCCCAAGCTTAAATGGGTTCAAGAGGCAATTTTGAAAGAATAGTGCCCTACAAGCCAATTGCATGGGGATGCAAAGGGATTTTTTTTAATTTTTTTTCTACTCATTTGCATGATATTAGTTATTTTATTTATGAAGTATTGTGTTTTATCATTTGCTGCATCATATTTTCATGATTATGATAAACTCTATAGATTAGGACAATGATTTTAGGACCATGATGAGATGATGCCAGTGAGATTTAAAATCTTGATAGCTTCAATCCAAAATATTTCAGTCATTGGATCATCGAGTCAGGGATCGATGATACCGGTAAGACTGATACATCCTATATATGCTCGATGGAGAGGGTGGTTGATCTCACAATCACTTGTGTGGTGGCACTAATATAAAGATGTAAGTACTCATTAGAGAATGAGTTCACTAAACTGACCTGCAGGAAGAATATTTGATAGAGCCTTACAGTATGTCGATAGATGGTTCTCTAATAGGAGTGGTGCAAGTGATTCTTTGATCTGAGATCACTATGGTACCTTATGTACATGGATCCTTACTTTGGTTTATTCCTTAGCACACCACTTTGAGATGTGTGTGGGATATTCTGGGTATGGTGAAGTGTGCATGGAGGTTGCGAGTAGTCAATAAAGAATCGATCACTCCTTATAGAAGGAGAAAACATCCTATGTGATCTTATAGGATGATGACTCTGAGAGTCTCTAGCCAGAGTAGGGATGAATAGTAGAAATAGTTTTTACTGATTCATCAATCGAGTCATCATCTCAGATCGAGATACATATGGATAGGTATTTGGGCTTGACATGATTCCATGCCCATGGTCTTTTCGGAATATTGTGTGATCGAAGGATTGAATTATACGGTAACTCACCATGAAAGAATAATTTGATATTTTATCAAATTTTAAATCTTTCGAATAGTCATAAGACATTGCTAGACGTCAATCTTGACTTATGGACTTATCAGAATTAAAAAAATTTAATTCGAGATCAATTAGAAAGAGTCCTAGTTGATTAGGACTTTTGAGCTGACCTAATCTAATCAGATTAGGGTTATGTCATGAGTCTGGGTCCACTGCTGGCTAGATTTGAAACTCAATGGGTCATACACAATAGAAATTTGATCTTGATTCAATCTATTTAGATTTATTATAAATTCAATGGGTTAATTAGATTGCTAGCACATGAATTAATCCAAGTTTCCAATTGGGTTTAATGCAAAAGTGTTTGTGCTAACCTTAACTTATTGCCTTGACCAAATATGATTGGGTTTGAACCTATAATTAAATAGGTGGTTTATCTAGTTTTTAATGAAAGAGTTCCATATAAATAAACCTCCTCCACACCAAAATCACACACATAAAATAATTGGCATCACATTTATTTTGGGCGTTAAAGATGGAGGAATCCTTCTCATCTACTCCTCTTAATTTCTTACATGTTCCACATGTCCCATTATTTTGTGCGACATCAGATGATGCCTTGGGATATGTGGATGTGGAAGAGGAGAAGGAGTCCTATCAT
>KE504906.1:787249-802012 GCA_000441515.1 Elaeis oleifera
GTCGGCTGCTGACGAAATGAGCCACAAACTGGTGACTCATCTGGTCAAAGAAAAAGATCGTACCCGACTTCAGTGTCGAGTACCAATTTCTCGCTGCTCCCTTCAAAGTGGATGGGAAAGTTCGGTACAGGATGGCGTCCGGCGCGCCATGGAGCAGCATCATGGTCTGAAAGGCCTCCAGGTGGTCAACCGGATCCGAGGTCCCGTTGTAGCTCTCGAATTGGGAGAGCTTGAAGTTCGACGGGATTGGCTCCTGCATGATCATTTGAGAGAAAGGAGGGTCAGTACAAATATCCTCAACGTAAGCAGTGGGAGCATGGCGGAGCTCTTCAATCCGCCTGTTCATCTCCTGGAACCTTTGGTCCAGGAGGTCCTCTCAGCCTCGAGCCTCGAGGGTCTTCTGACGAGGCGGAGGTAGGGACTCTCCGGGGGTAGAACCATGATCGGACGGAGGACTCTCCACCTTCTGTTTCTCCTTTCTGGGGAAGACGGGGCGGTTGGCCCAAGTGGCCCACCCGGTCGTCGGATTCTGAAACTCCGACGACATCCTTTCCGGCCGCACTGATGCCTGTGGCTGCTGCGGCCGCTGCTGTATGGCTGCACTGCTTCAGTGAGGCCCTTGACCTGCTGTACTAGCAGGTCAAACTGCTCCATGCCGACCCCCGTTGTCGGAGGGAGAGGAGCCTGAGAAACTGGAGATGAGGCTGGAGCTTGCGGAGCTTGCTGGGGTCTGACCGCGGAGGCCGTTGATCGTCTGGTAGATGCCCTTCGGGGAGGCATCGGGTGGAGATCTGGTAGGAGACGGGAGAAGGAGATGTCGGGAAGATGACCGGAGATGGTCCTGTTGAGCGCTCCTTTAAGAATAAGGGTACCGCGAAGATTCGGATCCTTCCTCTAGCGCCAATCCTGTTGGTGCAAAAATCCACCGACGTCGGAGAAGCTGGAGTCGAGGGTGCCACGGTCGCCGTCGGGACCTGCAAAAGGAAGTCTAAACTGGAGTTGGGGTTGCTCCGGCAAGACCCTCCGATGCTCAAGTCAGTTCTCTGCCTCAACAAGAATGGAGTGCTCGAATGAAAATTTTAGCAGAGTTTTGAGATAGAGACTAGAGCTTAGAGAATAACGTATCTGGGGGGTCCCTTTTTATAGGCGGAGGGCGTAACAGATTGATAGCGACATCCGCAACCGCATGGTGATGGGCCGTTCGGGCCATGAGTAGTTTGTTACAGAGAGTAGTGGAAGGGAGTCGTGGCTATCGCCATGGTCTGCCACGTGGAGCCTGTTGCGGAGCGTGGAGTGGTGTCCGTTGTCGTGACTTGCCAGAGCATGATGGAGCCGCATGGGATCCGTTACAGGAAGTGAAGCAGAGTCGTGGCCATTATTATGGCCTGCCAGGGAGACAGGGCCTGTCGGTCGAAGTTTGATAGGGGTACCTGGTGGAGCGGGGTAGCCCTCTGCCTGAGGGAAGCTCGGATATTTTCGAGGTTGCTGACGAGCCCGCTGTCAACAGGTGCCTTAGGTGTTGGCGCTGCAGGCTGAAACCATTTTGTCGTAGAAGCTCGGGTGGAGGCTTCTCGTTGATGAAGTCCGGCTGGGGTTGGCCTGACGTAGAACTTATTTGAGAGCTGTTCGCCGGGGAGGCCCGATTCCATGAGGGGCCCGATAGGAGGCTGTCCGATGGCTGAACTCGAAAGATGTCGTAGAAGCCCATCCACAGGAGGAGCCTGCGGAACACTGCTGAAGTTCGGTTGGAGCCGTTGAAGGTCGGTCGACACTGTCGAAGGTCGGCGGCCGAAGAGGTGTGGGGGACACCGGAGGTAGTCGGTCATTGAGGGGAGTCTTGCTACTGGAGCCCATCTGTTGTAGAAGTTCGCCCAGGGTCTATCCACTATAGAAGTTCGGGAGAAGCCCGATATTGGTGGAAGTTTGGATGAGGGCCGCTTATTGAAGAGGCACGGCTGAAGCCCACGTGGGTCGCCCGTAGTAGGGATTTGAAGTAGGCTGTCTATAGTGGAAGCTCGGTGCAGACCGCTTGTAGCAGAAGCTCGACGTAAATCGTCTGGCTCCCGTAGGAGCTCAAGCCTTCCTGCAGTAGAGATTTGGGGCAATAGTCCGGCTCCCGTAGGAGTCTGGAGGAAGTTTACCTGCAACAGGAGTTTGGAGAAAATTTGTTTACAGAAGAAGCTCGGATGGAGGCTTACAGTAGAGATCCGACATGGAGGGCTCGTAGTAGAAATTCGGAGTAGATCGCTTGGCTCCCGTAGGAGCTTAGGGTAGGCCGCTCATGATGAAAATTTGGGCATGCCGCTTGTAGTAGAAGTTCGGGTAGGCCGCCTGTAGGAGGTCGGACGAAGTGTACCTGAAATGAGAATTCGAGATAGAAGTTCGGCTCCCGTAGGAGTCCAGAGGAAGTTTACCTGCAGTAGGAATTCAGAGAGTGGACCGTCTCCCGTAGGAGCTCGGGTGGAACCTTCCTGTAATAGAAGTTCGAGGAAGAAGCCCGGCTCCCGTAGGAGTCCGGGCGAAGTCCGGTAGTTGTAGGAATCTGTCATTGGTGAAGTTCAGCCGTTGACGAAGTCCGAGAAAGTTCGGATTGGAGCTGAACTTAACTGAGAGAAGTCTGGAAGAGATTCGGCGAATAGCTGATAGCCGTAGAAGGTCGGCTGGCGGCAGAGCTCAGTAAGCATTGGGTGGCCTGATAGATGACTGAAAGAACTTATGTTGAAGGAGTTCGGGTGGTGTAGTAAGAGTTCGTCCGTCGGAGGAATTCAGTCAGCACTGTGGAAACCCGATTGTTGGAGAAGTCCGGAGAGATACCACCCAAAGTCAGAAGCCGGAAGGATCCCGGGGAGGCCAATCCTGTTAAGAACTTCGGCTGAGGGTATTTATACCCAATAATTTCAATAAGATCAAGCATTCATGGTAGACTTCATGGAGATGAAGACTTGACTACCAGACAATTGGAGAGCGGAGGCGCATTAAGATTGACCATGAGATGGTTCAATCTATGATGCACCTAAGGTTAGACCTATAGATCATCCTGTGACTCGGATGATTTTCTAAAGTCCATAACCATTAGATTTTTTTTATGCTCTTACATGCCGGTAGTTAGAATTTAAATAGCATATGATGCATGTATATGTTTAGGATGTGCATGAGACCTAAGTCTCTCATATAAATTATATTAAGTCATAATGGTGAAGTGTTAAGAACACTACCCATACCTTCCTTCATGCTAAGCCTGTATTATATCAAGAACCATAGTAGGTTTGTTGTGCTATTCACAAGACTTGCTGTGGGGATTGATTTGATACTGTCTTAGTGCATAATGAAGTTAATGGTATTTAGCTCATACTAAGTTAATAGAGCATGTCAAAAAGTATAGTGAGTTTGTTGTGCTATCCACAAGGCTTGCTATAGTGATTGGTATGATGTTGACTTAGTGATGCTTATGGTATTTTCTGGTAGTACTGTCTTGTTGTGCTATCCACAAGGATAGTATTATTCAGATATGATCATATAGGATTGAAGGATATGACTTAACTAAAATACTATAGTTTATTATACTATCCATAAGATTATAAGTATTTTAAAGGTAAAAGTTATGTTAAGAGTTGCATGAGATGCAATTGGTAAAGTTGTACCTACCCTTGAACTCATAAGAGCTTATTTTGCTATCCACAAGACTTTTTATGAGGAATTGAGATCTCAACCCTACTAAAGATCTTCATGATAGGTTTCTCATTTTCATACTTGAGGGCTATAAAATTTACTAAAATAGTGGGAGACACAATTAGATAAAAAATCTCGTCTAACTTGTGCATGTCATCATGAGAAGTCCTTGTATGTTCTTATATGCACATCTGCATCTTCACTATCACTGCATGGGATAATCTTAAATTGATCGAACTTTATGGAATGGTTGAGAAAAGAAGGTGAAGAATGTCTTCGCCATGGATATCTAATTTCATATACAACAATGATGAGCATTAGAAATAACTTACAAGAGCTGCCTTGCAAATTTGAAGCAACAGTAGAATGCAAAAGTTATATTTGCTAATAATTTGTATATGATATAAACTAATTATCATTGAGTATTTCAGCTTTAAAATTTTGGATATGTGATACCTTGTATAGGTTCTACTTAGGCAAAGTATTGCTGGATCTATAAAGCTGAAGTGAGGTGACTACTTGCCTTTTGGCACTGATGGAGAGTTCATTTATGCTGAGACTGTAGGAACCAATATAATCTTCTAGTAAGGTTTAGAATCTAGTAGATCGTTGTTATATATCTGAATTTATCAAAAATATTATTTAAAATCTTTGCTATTGTAGCATGATTTTAAAATTAATATAAAGAGTAAAAGTTACTTTCGTTCCGATAAATTGTAAGACTATGGTCTCATATTTCTGTCACTCAATGATGTTGTTCTTCTTGTTGGTGAGAACAAGAAATGAATATGTAATGGTTACATATTTTAGGGTAAGCAAAGTATTAGGTCATGAACATATGGATGTTCGAAGGTTAATAATATCTCGACCTAGAGATGGACACTTCATATGAGATATGGTGTGTTCCTTAAATTTGCTTCACAAATCTTATTATCTCATTCTGGAGAGATATTCTAGAAGTTGCTATATATGTTTTGAATTAGATATCATAAAAATCTATTACTAGCACTCCATATAGGATATAGAGAAAGGGCAAAAGGTAGGTTGCCTAACTTATGTGAAAAGAGTTGATGTACATAAGTTTTATGCTAGATCAGATTCTGCATAAGTTTATAGGTTATTCTAAAGAGTAGTATGTGATACTATTTCTACCATCCTACTGGACAAAAGATGTTTTGTCAGTAGGTATGCCACTTTTTAGAAAAAAAAAAATTTCTAAGAAGGGGACAATGGGAGGATAATTGAACTTGAGAAGTTCAAAACCTATGAACTATCCCATCATAACCTGTGGAGTGTTCACAAGTTGATCCTCAATCAGATATGCTCATTGATGAGGCACCACCATGACACACATCTCCTCACCAAAGGTCAATTTGAGTGTGTAATGTACTACTCAAATTTAGATTTGTCATTGAGAATGACGATACACCATACATCATTGAAAATGATATTTCTTGACCTATTCAGAAATTATCATGAGTAGAGACTCTAACAGTTGGCTTGAAACCATGACATCCGAAATGAACTCCCTGTATATCAACCAAGTATGGACTATAGTTGAAGCACCTATAGGTATAACCCAACAGGTTGCTATCAGGGATGTCAATCTGAATTTTTGCTATTGCCACACACCATCTAGAGAATTTATCTCTAGTGGGAGGGCAAATATTTTATGGACTAAAGTAGGTATTGAAGAGTAGGTATTTTATTTTGATGAGATAGTCAAAATATTTGATTTTATCAAATATAGTTGAACTATGTGTGTGTGCCAGAAGACAAATGGGAGTACCACTAACATTTTAGTTGTGTATGTGAGTAACATACAGCATATTGGGAAGGTAGTCTCGATATTGCACTCGATCAATGACGTGCTTATCACAAATATTTTTATGAAAAAGATTTGGGTTTAGCATTCAATATATTTGGCATCTATAGTGATAGATGTAAATGGATATTTGGCTTGTCCCAGTTTAGGTACATAGATTTTATGTTGAAGGTGTTCAACATGAATAGGTGTAAAGAAATTTTCTTATCCATATATTCAATATACCTTGCCTGAGTCTCTGGCCAGAGCAGGGATGAATAGTAGAAATGATTTCTACTGATTCATCAACTGAGTCATCATCATCAGATCGAGCTACATATGAATAGGTATTTGGGCTTGATATAATTTTATGCTCACGACTTTTTTGGGATGTTGTGTGATTGAATGATTGAATTACACGGCAACTCACCATAGAAGGATAATTTTGATATTTTTATCAAATTTCAAATCTTTCAGATAGTCATGACATGTTGCTAGACGTCAATCTTGACTTGTGGACTCGTTAGAATTAAAGAGTTTAATTCGAGAATCAATTAGAAAAAGTCCTAGTTGATTAGGACACTTGAGCTGACCTAATCTAATCGGATTAGGGTTATGTCATGAGTCTGGATCCACTGCTAGCTAGATTTAAAATCTAATTGATCACGCACAATAGGGATTTGATCTTGGTTAATTATTGGATTTATTGTAAATCCAATGGTTAATTGAATTGCTAGCACATGAATTAACCTAAGTTCTCAATTGGGTTTAGTGCAAAAGTTTTTGTGCTAACCTTAACTTGTTGCCTTGACCTAATGTGATTGGATTTGAACTTATAATTAATAGGTGGTTTATCTAATTTTTAATGAAAGAGTTTCATGTGAATAAACCTCCTCCATGCCAAAACCACACGCATAAAATAAATTGGCATCATATTTATTTTGGGCATTAAAAATGGAGGAATCCTTCTCATCTACTCTTCTTAATTTTCTTACATGTTCCACACGTCCCATTATTTTGTGCGACATCAGATGATGCCTTGGGATATGTAGACATGGAAGCGGAGGAGTCCTTCTCTAGGAAGAAACTCAACACCAAAATTTTTTGGGATGCCTCATGTTTTGTGTGAAGAAATGGAAGAGTCCATTTCATATCAAACTCTTAAATTCCTTACCATTTATTCCACGTGTTTCTTATTTCATTGTGTCATGTGATGGCTCTTTGAATTATGGGCACAGAAGAGAAGGAAGAGTCCTTCTCTGACAAGGAGTTTGAATACTAAATTATTTGGGATGCTACATTATTTGTGCGTTATGGAAGAGTCCATCTTATTATGGACTCTTGGTTTTCTCACGCCATTCCTTTTCCCACATGCCATATGATGGCGTTCAGATTTTTCATGCAGAGGAAGAGTCCTTTTGCAGATGAAACTCTTCTTATTCATGCCATGACCCTTTGGTTTCATGCAAAAAAATAAATTGGAGCATGTAAGGATTAAGGGACGCCAAGAGTTGGCGTCACATGGTGTCGCCTTTTATTTCCTATAAATAGGGGTGCTACAACTAGGTTTAACATGCCAAATTGGGCTGAGAATAGGCATGGAAATGGAGAGGAAAATGATAGAAAAAATCTGGGTAAAGATAAGAAAAAAAAGAAAGAAAATAGAAAGGAAGAAAGAGAGAAAATGGAAAGCATGAGATGCTTGTCCAAAATCAGGTTGTTCATGTGTTGAACATATAATCTGATTTTATGTGGTGAGATCCTTTGGGAAAGAGTTCCTAGTGGAGGTCATGAAGGTATATAAGTGGTGGTGCAACCCGTTCTTGCGAAGAACGATCGGCAGCGTACTTAGGAAGAAAGCTGCAGCGCTATGTCGAATTGGGAAGGGCCCTGACCAGTCCCATGTGGATCACCATTGAAGGGCTTCTACTTTGGAGTCTCATGGAGATCTCAAGATTATCAGTTCATGGTCTTCATGTTAGTATATGACTTTTGATCTTCTCTTGTTATGTATACTTATGTTATTTGATTGCAATCATCAAGGTGTTCCTAAGACTTTTGTGTTCTGGTTGTCTAGTTTAAATGTTAAACTTATTTTCAATTGTTGAATGTATGCAAAAATTTTTGAAATTTATATTTCGCTGCATCACCAGAAACCAACAATTTTTTTGACCAAATAATCGATGATGGAATCCATCCAGCTCTGCTCGTGTTCGACTTGAAGTACCATAGACTCTTCAATACTCCATGTATGTAGTTGTTCGACGAAGACTCGCCAATTATGCTTGGTTAGCTCTGATGTAGCAAGATGAGAGAGTGCATCAATTCTTACATGACCTTGGAATCTACTGGACCTCTAGGATTTAGAGGGCTGTCGATATTTCCTTGAGCTTCTATAGGTACTTCGCCATTGTAGAATCTCAGCCTTCATACTCACTTCAGACTTATCCAACGACAAGCTACGAGTTGGAGATGACCTTAAGGACTTTTATCCTGAGTTCTTTGCAAGTCGAAGTCCGATGATGAGGGCTTTGTACTTGGCCACATTATTTGAGGCTCTAAAGTTGAATTGGAGGGTGTATTACGCTACAACTCCATCTGGACTAGTAAAAATGAGCCCGACGCCACATCCTTGGGCATTGAAGGCTTTGTCGACATGTAGAATCCAATGTGGAAACTTTTAGTGTCCTCGGATCTTGTCGAGGATGGGTCTTCAACATCCTCAAATCTTGTTGAGGATGGGCCCTCGATCTTGTTGAGGGAAATTCTTTGATATCCTCGAATCTTGTCAAGGATTGGTTTTCAACATGCTCGGATCTTGTCAAACTCAGATCTTATCTAGGGTAGTTCTTCGATGTCCTTGGATCTTATCGAGGATAGGTCTTCAACATCTTCGGATCTTATTGAGGATGGATACTCAGATCTTGTTGAGGGTAGTTCTTTGATGTCCTCAGATCTTATCGAGAATGGGCCCTTGGTTCTTGTCAAGGGCTGTTTTCTTCTAGGATAGTGCATTCCATGAGGAAGTCAACAAATATTTGAGCCTTCACCATGGGGCGAGGTCAAAAGTTAATGTCAAATTTTTCGAGCTCGATTGTCCATTTCACCATTCATCCAAAAATGTCGGTCATTTAGAGAATCACCTTCAAAGTTTGATCGGTTAGGACTACCACTGAGTGGGCTTGGGAGTAGGGTTGGAGACGTCATATAGAAATGATGAGCATATGGACCATCTTTTCAACCTTGGAATACCTCATTTTCATATCTTGAAGAATCTTACTGATATAGTAGATTGACTTTTGGGTTCCTACATTCTCTCAGACTAGAATTGAGCTAATTACATCAGGTGAAAAAGCCAAATATAAAAGTAATTGCTTATCTTTTTCTAGGTTATAGAGAAGTGGAGGGGCTCCAAGGTAGCATTTGAGATCTTCAAAAGTAGTTCTGTACTCCTGTGACCATTCAAAAGTCTATCTACCTTATCATCTTGAAGAAAGGAAGGCACTTTTTAGTTGACCTGAAATAAATCGGTTGAGAGTTGCAACTCAACCCGAAGAGCTTTGGATGTCTCACTTGGTGCTCGGGTGCTTCATGTCGAGAAGTGCTTAGATCTTTTCTGGGTTGGCTTCTATCCCTTATTGGGTCATCATAAAATCAAGAAACTTTTTCAAGATGACTTTAAAGGTACATTTATTTAGGTTGAGCTTCATTTGATATCAACGTAGCTAGCCGAATGCTTCCTCTAGATCGGCAATATGCCGATTTACTTTCGTACTTTTGACGAGCATATCATCGATGTAAATTTTCATGTTACGACTAATCTGATGTTTGAACATCTTATTGATGAGGTGTTGATGTATTGCACCTGCATTATTTAAACTAAAAGCAACATTTTATAATAATACAAATCTTTGTTGGTTATGAATGCAGTCTTCTCCTCATCCTCGAGTGCCATCTAAATCTGATTGTACCCTAAGAAGTTACCATGAAACTCAATAGTTCGTATCTCAAGGTGGCATCGATAAGTTGGTTGATCTTCAAGAGTGAAAAGCTATCCTTTGGATAAATTTTGTTGAGATTGATGTAGTTGATGTAGATTCTTCACTTATCATTGGCCTTTTTGCCATGACGATATTAAAAATCCACTCCAGATATTGTGCTTTCCAGATGAATCCCATCGCCATCAGCTTGTCAACTTCCTCATCGATAGCTTGCAGCCGCTTCGGGGTGAAGCTTCATTTCTTTGTCATAGTGGTCGATAATCTGGATTCATATTTAGTTTATAAACAATAATATCAGATGGAATACCTAGCATGTCTAATGTTGACCAGGTGAAATATTTCGTTAGCCAAAAAAGGTCATCAACCAATCTCTATGATTGGTTGTCAATTGAGAACCAACTCGAATTGTCTAGGTCAGATCATTCTCGAAGGGAATGGTGATGAACTCAGCTGGTTCTCCTCGAGACTCCTCTAAGTCTTTCCTATGATCTTCAATTAGCAGGACCTCCATTGGCATCTTCCCTTTAATGGTTGCAAGAAAATATTACCAGGCTAGCATCTGATCTCCTCGAATCTCACTAACTCCCTTTCGAGTTGGAAATGACACAAGCAAATGGTAGATGGAGATGATTGCTCAAAGGGCACTGAGTCCTGTTCGTCTGTGGATTATGTTGTAGGTTGAAAGCACTCGGATGATAAGGAAAGTCGGCTGTATAGTCTTTTGATAATGTTCTCCTTCAACAATTACTAGCAGAATGATCTCTCCTTCAACTGCTATGAAATCTCTTGAGAATCCAATCAAAGAGTATTTACTCGCTTTAGCCGATCAAGCGATAGTTTCATACGTTGAAAAGCATTATAAAACAAATATTAGTTGAGCTTCCATTATCGACAAAGATCCTTTTTACAGTATAATTTGTCATCATCATTGAGATGATGATAGTATCATCATGAGGAGTTTGAACTTCTCAAACATCATTATCAGAAAAAAAAATTAAGACATCTATCTTCTACCTCTTCGAACTTTCAGCTTGATCATCTACCTCCCTGCCACCTTTGAAGTCTGAGATCATGTTGATTATTGAAAAATGTGTCCCAAAGCCATCGTCAGTCTATTGATAGTTGAGCTTATATTTATAAATTATATATGAATTATTAATTATTAATAAATATTATTTGACTTTTTCATCACTTTGTGTATATCTTCTATGAACTTCAATATTATGATGAAGTCTTTAGGACTAATTGAATCGATATAGGAGGATATATCGTTTAGCCCTTAAGACTAGTTCATGACCAAGTGATATGCTATTAAGATAATAGTTATATCAAGTGTAGATCATTGTATATGTTGAAAAATATATCCTAAAGCCAATCGTTTGACAATTATGCTAAATATAATTGTATATGAATTGATAAATAATAAAGTTATTTGACCTTATTACATCTTCTAATGAACTCCTATATTGTAATAAAATTTTTAAGATTATTTGATCAATAAAAAGAATTTATCATGTAGTCCTTAAATTGGTTCGCGACCAAACGATACGCTATTACTAGGATGATAGCGATATCAAGTGTAGATCGTTGTGTGCCATATGCGTTGGTTGTCCTTATAACCAAATAGTATGAAGATACTGGTATGGTATGCAGGTGAGATGTAGGAGTGCATCGTCATTGAACGTGACCAACTACAGAGCACTTTGCTATCAAGGGTAGCTCACGAAGGGTATGGGTATAAGTGTCTTTTCGATCTGAGATCATCACGGTGACTTGCAAGCAACTCACTATACTTTAGTATCGGACTAACTGAGTTTTTAATTCTGTGATGAAAGATTTCTAAATACAGTCAAGTACTTGTCAAGTCGGTGGGTGAGTCAAGATGGGATTGATCGCTCTGAATTAGTAGGAGTTAATGTATCAACGTATTTCAATTTAGCAAAACCTGAGCTCAGATAATCCATGAGATAGATTTGAAAAAGATTAAAATATAATGTGGATGACTTATCTAGGATTGACAGTTAAATCCTTAGTCATCCTTGAGCATTAGGATCAAAGAGATAAATTATACGATAACCATATGCCAATAAGTTTTAAATGTTGCTTCGTTTTTATTCGATCTATCCAGACATCGAGTCACCATTACTAAATGGTTACATCGATTAGTTTAGAAAGTTATTCCTATGCTACTGACTTAGGTTTGAACCTATAGAGTCACACTCAAAAGAAGTTTCTGACTAATCATGTGGCTGATCAATGATTGAGAATCATTCAAGGGCTTAATCATCAATTCGATTGATGATTAACCTTATACAAAATTTATAATAAATTAATTCATCAAGTATTAGTAAATTAATAGAGATACCATTAGCAATTAGATTATTGATTAGCTCTATTTGATTGAGAGAAGAAGATTAAATAAAATCTAATTGAATTGGATTCAAGTAGGTTTGACTCGATTAGATTATGAGATGACCTAATCGCTAAGGAAGAAATGTCTTTGATTTGATCAGGATTTAGTTCAATCAATTTTAATTTAATTAAAATTTAATTAAAATTTATAAATTTTATTAGATTAGATTTTATCTATTTTATTTGGGCTAAATCAGATGTGATTTGGATTGAATTCAAAGAAGGAAATAAAGAGTCCATATAGGATTGGACTCTTCTCCCTTGGGCCAACCACTTTGCATGTCATCTATCTCCATGCACAAATAATTTTTGTGTGAGATTTTTTCATGCCAAAGAGTTCTTCTCCCTCTCTATCTTACATCCAAATCTAATTTAGTTTTGATAAAAGAAATATTTTAAAATTAGATCTCAAGATATTCCTTATCAAGAGAGTCTGTTCTTATCCAAATCAACCTCTCTATGCCAACTTATTTTTTTCTTCTTATATGTGTGACATTTTGAGGAGGTTTTTGTGGAAGATCAGTTGGAGAATTGATTTATCATAAATAAATATAAGAAAGAGCATCCCATATTTTTTAGGATATTTTGACATAAATTTTTGAGTAGGGATAACAACACATTAAGAGTCCATGATCTCTAGGACTCTTCATCCCACCTCCTTACACGTTGAAATAAAAAAGTTTATTTCATTCTTATACGTCTTAGAGACCTGAGAAAGAGGCCTTCATGTTGAAAGGAGTTGGGCATAGGTTCTAGCATGAAAAAGAAGAGGAGAGTCCTTCTTCTTGGGGTGTGCGCAAAATCTATTTTTTAAGATTTTATACCTTGGGTTTGGAAAGAGAAAAAAATAAGAGAAAATTATTTTTTTCTCTATCTTTCTTTTACCTCTTAATTTTCTCTAGAAGTTCATTTTTAATCTTTGAAAAGATTTCAGAGATTTAAAGAAAGGATCCAAATCAGTTAAGAAGAAGGTCTTCACACGAGCTAATACTCCCGAGAAAATCGATCAGATCGAGGCTTTGAGTGAATTTTTCATAGAGGTCAAACGCATGTGTAGCTACAAGTAACCAGCATGGATCTCCTTCAACATGTCTCTTAGTAGTGGTAATCATCAACCCACATTCAGGTATCGAGTTCTAAACTCAGATTAGAAGTAGATGTGATCTACTACTCACATACATGCATGCTGATTTTATCTTCAATATTTTTAGATTGTATATGCAATATATTATATCATAGATTCTAAAATAGATTGATTTGATGATTAGATCATATGCATATTAGATTAATTTGATTAATCTAATTGATTTTTGCTATAATTTATTCAAAAAATTTAAAATACATGCATGAAATCACCTAAGTTAACTAACAGTGGTATCAGAGCTTAAGTTCGTTATGACATATTATATGTGCATATTAAATCTAAATTTTAATTTATTTAGATCTGATATGTGATATTTTGATCTAAATTTAATTAATGGTTGATCGCACAAACTGATATAAGGTTGTCTTGCTATAGGATTTATCCCTTACAGTGAAAAAATTATCCTAGTTTGTGCTGATCTTTGATAAATCTGATTTTTTATATTGCATGTGATGTTTATGATCTAATTTAGATATGATCTAAGGTTGTGATCAGATCTAATAAAATTTAGATTAGATCTAAATTCAAACATATATGATATGTGATTAGATTAGATAGTTCGATTAGCAAGTACTTGGATTGGGTTGATCACCAGGCCGTCCGATCATAAGAGCAAGAAGGGTTTAAAGATCCTCTCTTCCTATTCGATAGAATACTCTTATAGTATGTAGGGGTGCCATGTGATTAGATTCCGTCAAGAAGAATGCAAAAGGAAGAACTTATTTTCTGTAAAATCCTAGATCTTGAAATCCTAGATTTATTATATATGATACAAAGTTGTATGAAAAATAAATATCTAATCTATATGATTAAAATTATTTTAATCATGAAAACTAAATTTTGAATCATAAAAATTTTAGATATGATCTAAAAAGTATTTATGATTGATTTAATTTTAAGATTATGCAAGTTTTTTTAAATCTGAAATGTGCTCGCACAATCACTAAATTGATCCAATTTTGAATTGAGTTGATCTAGTCCTCTTGTGTAGCCAGCTCAATGTTGATTGAGTTGATCCAGTTTCAGAATAAAAATTTTACATAATATTTATTGTAAATTATTTATAAATAAAAAATTGAAATTATTTCAAACCTAAACCTAAACCTATGTTAATACTGAAACTTAATTAAAATTAAGTGTAGAATTAATTAGATCTAGAATTATGAATTAAAGAACTAATGACATTGCATAAAATATAGAGGTATGGGTTAGCTCAAATCAGGTCCTTTTAATTGGGTTAGACCTAAGGTTAGAATCAAAGAATTAATTGACCATGTAGAGAAATTGATTAAGTCTAATTAAATATTGAATTAGATTAATCAGGATTTTCTAATACAATAGTTGTAGATGGTCAAGTCCATATCTTTGATTAGATCAAATAGATTTGATTGTGGCTCAGTGGTTGAAATCGAATCATTAGATTGGTCAAATCGAAACTAATTAACCAATTGATATCTAAGGTAAGTTTGACATTTCGATCGGTAGTTTTAATTGAGAGCAGCTTATCTGACCATTTCGATGGTGTCTAAGGCAAGCTTAGCAAATCCTCCTGTCGATCTCACTTATCTGGGCAATTTGGTGGATTATATCTTGATTAGATCGTTAAGTAATTTGAGTTGACTCATGTCGTTAAGGTTGATCAGTGTGACAGATCTAGGTGCCATTTCAACCAGTATGATCCTAATCCAATTCAATGACTTAATGAAGTCAGTGGGAGGATTGTGGTTTACTGG